>CM056836.1:17497328-17592328 GCA_029853015.1 Chelidonichthys spinosus | reverse complement strand
AGTTGCACAATAGTTTGATACGGAGAGAGGAACGCCGGGAGAAGGTGGAACCAATCACGGCGCTCGGATGTGACCACCTGAGGCAGACGGCACGTCATCACACACGTTCTCCGCTTCCTGACTCGCAGGGCAACAAGTGCGTGGTTGCCCTCTCTCTCTCTCTCTCTCTCTCTCTCTCTCTCTCTCCACACGCACACACACACACACACACACACACACAGCGGTGATGATTAGAGCTGTATTGGAATGTTAATGAGCTGCTGGCTGGGCTTCAACAGTGAGGTATTCAGGTCACGACACGGAAAGCACTCAGAACTGATGACTATACGAGCTCTCATACCATCGTCCTGATATTAAGCCTTATTATAAGTATTATTATCAGCATTGAACACAAAGAGATCATTAATACAATCCTACCAAATTACAGAGCCCTAAAATGTGGTAATTTGTGACCCTGAGAACTGAACTTGCTGTACTCAGTGTGTTTATAGTACTTTATCATGGCCTATAGTATGCATTCCTGCCACAGGGGCGACTGAACCACAAGGTTGGCGGTTTGATCCCCGGTTCCTACTGTCTGTTGAGGTGACCTTGAGTGAGACACTGAACCCCAAGCTGCTTCCCAGGTCATTTCATGTAGCCTACCTGTTATGTAAAAGGTGACATTTGCATCAATAGTATTACAAGCACCGTATTTCGACTATATTCTCAGTGTATACTATTTATTCAGTATATTCAATATTTTGTTGATCTTGTATTTTCATGTACATGATAATACACAGACATTTTTCCTCACTGCTCTGCATTGAGCTCCCAGTCTGTTCAGTTGATTGTTCACACCGTCGTGTGCAAATGAACAGTTGTGTGTTCAACTGTGTCAGCAGGGGGTCTGGGAGTCTGCCTGTGCAAATCCAGAGTTTGCATGTTGATGACAAATCCTCCAGTCCATCAGGAGGGGGTTAAAGGCGCATGAAGGCAAAGGCCCGCTGTCTGGAGCTCAGTGGTGAGCTAAGTGAGACAAGGCCAACCCAAGGCCAAGGTCAAAATCATTATCATTCCGCACACAGACGAAGAATTACAGGCCTGTCCGTCCGTCTCTATCCCTCCATTTCTGTGAGATCGGCAGTGAAATTCATGAAATACATCTGCAATCATCTATGGCAGAGATAATCAAATCATCCGAATCATTAGTGGCAACTGGCAGTGAGCGTCAAAGTGTGGGAACTAAGAAGTTATTCCAACCTCGCCAAAATAAATAACATTAACATTTATACATAAGCATCAAAGAGGTGGACTAAGAGAAGGGGAATGGAACGAGGACAAAAAAGGAGCGGAAAGGAAAAGAAAAGGGAGGAAAGGGGTGACCACTGAGTACAGGCCACGGTCTGATTTGAGGAGAGAAAGCCAATTGCTTCAGGGTAATCAAAGCAGAGGACATAAATGAGAAGACGTGGAATTCCCCTTCCAAAAATACACAAACAACATATATGCCTCTGCCATGTCCTGCCATGAAAACGTTGATTTTTAACCTTTAGAACAGTTAGTGTTCAAGGATTTACCGATTCTTTTACCACATTTTTAGTGTCCAATTTATTATTTTAGTGAATAACAATTCAGTTAATCAATATCTATGTATTTTTTTGTTACATTGTTTTTACCAAGTTAGGAAAGCATTGAAGCCAAGCCTGATGTTGCCTTACATTGGCCTTGAAAGTGACCTTTAATTTGGTTAAATGCTATTTTTCTTACACATAGGCGGCAGGTGCAATGACCTCAACAAATCCCTTCCTTGTTCTCATTTCTCTGGGTTTCCCTGGAAATAAAGTGGCCACTCAACGGTGCAGGGAACACTTCATCTAGCCCTTGACGGTCAGCGGTTGATGCAGTCTGTCACGTGTAATGTTCACGTTCTTCAGCAGGCAACCTTTACCAAAACGTCTGCTGTCCGTCAGCAGCATGTCAGCGACCGAGATAAAGCGTCAACTTGGCTTGATTCCCTCTGGTGATCCAGTGGGTGTCAAAAAGGTGAGCGTTATAATTAGCAACAATGTAACACACACACACACACACACACACACACACACACACACATTGTTGGCCATCTATAATGCTGTCATCTCATGAAAACATTTATTTAATATTTTGATCCCTTCACTTCTTAACATATTCTTTATGCCATGACAATGCAAACCTCTCTACATCATTGTCTGTGCTACAGTTTTAGGTAAACTGGACTTAGGGAACTAACTTGTTTTAAAAGCCTCTCATTCACTTTCGTCTTTCTCTGGCAAACACATGCAAGCCAATCAAGAAATATGGACCACAATATAATTTAACAGATTTAATTTATATTTACTGTCACTCAAAATTCAAGTATCAATGTAAATGCAAATGTAAATTCAAGTATCAGTGTTGCATAGATAGGACCCATTAAGGGCCAGCTACGTGCAGGCTAAAGCGTGTGCTTCATCATCGTAGCTGGATACAGATGTGCAGAAGGCGAGGGGTCACGTTGTCCGTACCAGTTTAATTCTTTAACAGACTGTTGTTTTTAATGTTACATCTAGCCATCTCCATAAGTCATTTAATATAGCAATGAATTCTAAAAAAAAATGATATCAAATATGCCAGATGGGTGAGGTCATTTCATTTCATTTCTTTACAAAAACGAAACCCCCCTCTTTAGTTTTCAAATCATGGTCTTGATGCTCACAGTCTTTCATTCAGTAAGTGAATGTGTTCAAATTATTAAGATGTTTTTTTCAGTCTCACAGCCATGCCAATATTAATGTTGATACCCTGTAATCACCTAAAAGTTGGTCTTGTCAACCTAATGAACCCTTTGCTCCAGAGTAAACACAATTCGACGTGCTAAATAATCAATGGGCCATTTTCCCATTGGCAAGATTTCGGCCTCCAGCTGTCTTAACACTGTGCGTTGGGCGTGATGGTGCATTCAAACAGGAAATAACTCAAGCAAATGACTCTCAACCTTCGACCTCTGGGCCAAACAGCTTGGCCTGACAACACAGTCCTGTGCCTGTATTCTCTAGAGGGAGACTGTAAAAACAGCAAAGCACAAACCAGGAAGATATCACATCTTCATTAGGTGACCTCTACTGGTCTTAGAGACAGAGGAGTAGATGTCGGAATATGCAACGAGGAAGGAGAGGAAAATGGCAAAAGGATGTTTTTTTTAAAGGCCTGTCCACGTGTCTTTTGCTAGTCATTCTCCTTTTTTCCTGGCCCTAGATTTTATTATTGTCACATGAAAAGCTGAAACACTAACTGGGATGTGTCATTGTGGTCTGAGCGTGTGCTTGAGTGTGTGTGTGTGTGTGTGTGTGTGTGAGTGTGTGTGTGAGCCAGTGCCTGTGTTTTGCTGAGTGCAGACAGACAGATGAAGGAAAGACAGAAAGGAACATTTCATTTATAGGTTGGTTTTACTGTTTTGTTTTGGAGGACTCGCGGTTCTTGTCTACGCTGTTTCACCATGACCTCACATGCACTGCAATATGTCAGCCTTAATGAGTCATGTAGTTCCATATTCCATCTTAAAAATGTTTAATTTTACTTCAGCTGAACACAGTGTTTATACTCCAGAATTTAATAATAAAACATGTTTTTGCAATTGCCAAGGCATGAAAACTTGTGGTACTTGCTGACTCATGCAGCCGATCTATTGACCACCAGATACACTTGCCATACACACATAGTCTGCTTCAGTACGTTTGCAATTCTATAACTTTTTTTGCAAATAACCACACACGAGTGTCTACATTAGACACATGATTCAAATCTGAAAGCCTGTCTGTGTAAACACTGCCACAGAAAAACCACACTCAATTAGCCCCGTCACCTGCTCCCAGAATGCACCTGCAAAACACCTGTCACCTATAAGCTCACTTAGAAATCAGAGCCTGGACACTAGAAATGGGATTCAACTTTTGCTCTTTGGTGACCACAACAATGGAGCCCAAGTTTGAATGATTTTGAAAGTGAAATGTAGTTAATGTACTTGCAATATGCTATGTGTTTCAGAGTACAACACAACTCAGTAAATTGTCTTTGATACTGTTCTAATTATTAAGAATAAATACATTCTTATTAAAGTAATTATTTACAGTGTGCTACAAATGAAAATACAAAAGCCACTAGATAATAGTGTTTTATATTTAGCACATTGAGGGCAGTTGTGTGTGTTGTGTGCACAGTTTGATGTAAACATACAATTTCAAAAGTGTTTATGAAATGTTTGCTTTTGAAAGAGATGTAAGAAATTATGTTTTAGTAATAAGAGACTCCAGTATGCTGGGCTTCTCTGTAATTGGAGCTTTATCGAAAGAATGTCGTGGCTACTGATAGAGCCTGTTTTACACTTCCATTGGGTTTCTCGTTTTTTTAATTTACATTTTAAAATGCCTCAAGAAAAACACTCTTCTAGTCAATCATGGGTTAAAATGTCTGTTATACAACTTGATACAATATAAATAAGTTGCCTTATGCATTATATTATAACAATGTGGGAACCTGTATGTGGATTAGCACACGTGTGTGTGTGTGGGAGTGTCCTAATGGTGAAACAGGGATTCCCCCGGTGCTGAGGCTGTCTGCTAAGTCGTTCAGGAGTAGTCAGATGCCTCCTTCCCCTCCTGCCATAATGAGATTAGTTCTGTGACCCTTCAGCTTTGATTAATCCCTCAACATTTACTGCACCATCTACACATCTCCAAACAGAAAAACACACAGGCCAGCTCAGACTACAGTAGGCCTAATCCAAAGCAATTATACTCACAACTGCCCTGTACTTGGTTTGGTGCAATACTTCATATGCAAAACCCCAAACAATAGGCAGCAGATGTTTCTTCAAGTCAACCTGCTTCCAGAAACATTTGCATTTAGCACATACGCTTCAAGACATTTATACGTTTTATAACATGGTTTGGGTACCAGTCCACTGTCATAGTGTGTGGCCCCAGCAGCAGCTCTAAATACATGTTAGCGACCCAGCATCAAACTACCCAGACAATGATTAGTTAGTGAACACAGTGAAACATGTTGCAGCTGAAGGAGCATCATATATATTATTTCCCCAGAAGGAGGAAACCCTAAACCAGGTTTGTCCAATCTTATCCATGAAGGGCCGGTTTGGGTGCAGGCTTTTGTTTTAGCCCAGCACTCAGACACCTGATTCAACTAATTAACTAACCATGCAATTCAATCAAGACCTTGATGAGTTGGATCAGGTGAGGTATGGACTACACAAAAACCTGCATCCACCCTTCTTGGATAAGATAGGACACCCCTGCCATAAACAGAGACAACACCAACAGAGTTTGGACAGACATTAATCAGGATGCCAGAGTCACAACTCCAGATGCTAATGTTGATCTGGATCTGCTGAACGTGCAGGCAAAGGTTTCATAACAAGTTCTCCATATCAATTGAGGTGATCAGTCAATGTTGTCATTGCAGATTTAACTGACTAAATGTATATTAATAAATGCATTATCAAAAATAATAAGTAAGGTAGCCATTGCAAAATAATCTTAGCATGCAATTCCTCTCAAGACCACTAGATGCTGGCTCCAAGTACAAAGTGAAACCCAACCTCTCTCTCTAAATAAACAAATGCATTTGATGTAGTTTTGCAGCATTTTTGGTTTTGTTTTGTTCATTTAGTCATTTTTTTTTAAACTAGACTACAATTTGAAGTACGGAAACATAATTTTGTAGGAGACCTGGTTGACCCGCAGTATGTACGTAAACCTGGTCAGAAGAATTATTTCAGTGTCACACATCGTATTGGGTCACGGATATTTACAGCTAAGCATGCACTGAGGTCAACTAAGGGTAATATTTTTCTGGATGGTGCAACGGTCTACAAGTTCACAGCTGGTGGTCTCGCATTAAAGCCCAGTTATAACCGCTGACTCGTGTTCCTGGAGGATTTCATTGCACCCCTCTAAAAAAGCCTCCACGCGGCTGTCCGGGCCAATCAGTCAGTTGGCTTTCAGACAAGGATTCAGTGGGACCTAAAATAAAGAAGTGAGAGCAGCATGAGGTGTAATAGCACGCTGGAGAGCTTGATTTAATCCCAGGAAGTCTTTCCCTCTCTGTGCTGGTATCGTGCTAAATATAGGTCTGTTGGGCATCTAACATACTGTGAATAGCCTCGATGCTGGGTCCAGTCTTTGTTCAGGTCATGCAGTGCACTGTGTGTTTTACTGCCTTGTAGCTCAATAATCAGTCAAGGAAAAATAAAGTCAACTGGACGATACACAATTATTTCCAACGCAGGTTCACCTGTTCCAGGATTTCTTTTAAAACTAGTCCACTTGTGTCTCCAGCTGATCATTGGAAAGGAATTTCATATCATTGGCAGATTTGTTGTCTCTTTCTTTGAAGACAACTCAATGCCAAATTTAACAACGCCTTAATACTGAGCTTTTCACATTTCTCTGTAGGGGCGTTTCGTATAGCATTCATATGCAAAGACACCGTTGGGTGGTACTTCCTTCTTGCGTGCACATGTGTGAGTGGCATGTCCATGAGTCTGTCCTTTAAAAGAATAAATACTCCATCAATCTGTCATAATCGAATATCGTTTGGACAATAATGCATGAGTTCAGTCTGTTGTCAAGTGAAGTGAAAAGGAAAAAGTTGGCAGGCAGCAAAGGCCAGACTGCGGAGGATATTTTGCGACTGTCTATTTTTCGTCTGTTGGTCTTGGCCTTCAGTGTGAGTGCTGGAGGCTGCTGATGGTACGGATGACGATAGAGGCCCCAGGGCCCACAATGTGTGTGTGTGTGTGTGTGTGAGAGAGAGAGAGAGAGAGAGAGAGAGAGGAGAAAAGAGAAGGAGTGTGAGACCTCCAAGGTTTCGCTGTTGGATTCGTGAGATTTAAAGAGTGGCGACTGGACACAGATCACACTATAGGCTCAGCAATGACGCACACATACCTCCACACAGGCATTTACCCACAACCCCAGGCACATACAGTACCACAACACTTGGGAGTACACGAAAACAAACTTTTATATGATTCCCAGAAATCCCCTGCGCGACAAATGACAGCTATATTTTATAGTATACACACAGATGTACAGTACAAACCTATTGTACATACACACTATCATATAGGCGGCTAAACATCTCCAGACGGTAGCCTTGAACCCTGATGAAGGATCTGTAAAAGAAGCTCAAAACACAGATGTCGTCAGGAAGGAAACTCGCTGCCACACGGACACGTGTAAACACAAGCTGCTCGCTACACTTCCCGACATACTCCAAGACCAGAACGTGCCCGTTGCCCTTCATGTGCCCCTGGCACTTCCTGAATTAGTCGACACACACACACACACACACACACACACACACACACAGGAATAGATATCCACAACACAAACACAAATACACTCAGCTTTTCTTACAGGCACCCTATGTTTCCACGGTGACGACAGGTCCGGCAGCAACAGGCAGCTACAGTGCTGCTCGATAGTCACACACTTAGTTACGCTACTGTGTCCACAGGGAGTGATGACTCATTTTATACTCACACCAAAATGTTTATTATTAAAATGTAATTAGGGGTCAACCAGTTATCGGCCAAAATATTCAACATTCTTACTCTCTGATGCAGCTGATGAATTTCATCCCACTGTTGTCATGTGAAGGAGTTGCTCTGTGTTTAATCTGTGATAATAGATTGTCAAAGAACGTGACCTGATTTTCCGCAGCGTGCAGCCAGACACAAAAGCTGATTGTGGGAAAGATTGTGGTGTTCAATCCCACATAAAAGTGTGCACGTGTGAACCGAGCGACCAGTGTTTTCTCTCATCCTTCGCCATCATCTCCCCTGCTGATGTCATTGTTAAATGACTGCATTTGTTGGCCAATGACATGTCAGAAATAAGACTGTCAAAATGAGAAGATAGATACTACCCTAATGCACGTGTGGTAAATGTGACTTTACACTCCGCAGCAGGTTTCCATAGCTTAGCATAGCTTAGCATAAAGACAGCTTTTGCCCAACTGTTGCATGCAACTGACATAGTGGTGGTGCATTTTTATACACTCTGCATGTGTAATGACAGAAACAAGAAACAACCATTTGAACCAAGCGGAGAGACGTTTGTTCAATGAGAACTCATGTGGATTACAAGAGTCCAAATGCTTATTTCAAAGTGGTTTAAGTGTCATCTGGCTGGATTGAGTCTATAAAAAAATGAGTATCCCAACAGAGAGGAGAGAGGAAGACAGACATAAAAGAGAGGAAAGACACAGTCAGAGTGAGAAAAGCAAACACAGTAGGAACTCAGGGAAAAACCAGAGTAAGACTAACAGCTGCCAGAGCGGGTAAACAGAGGGTATTCAGTGGATGTGCTGCTTACTGAGTGGATTAGCCGAGTGAAATCTTGCTCTGACTCATACCACACTTGCCTGTTATTATGCTCCTCCCTTGCTTGTATGTGTGTGTGTGTGTGTGTGTGTGTTTATTTCCGTGTCTGACCCTAATACAGTGACACGATGACATATGACACAAGCTACTGTATGAGGGGGTTCTGGCATAGTCGGGTTTATTAACAGACGGGGAAGAGATCATATGGGTTCCACTTTTTTTAAGGCTAAATTCCATCTATACATTGTACACATGATGATGGAGGGCCCATTAACTCAGTGTGTGAGTGCGTAACACAGATAACTAGAGAGTGGGGTGCAAGACTGCGCTATCTCTGAATCAATTTGGAAATTAATCTGCAGATAAACTAAATGAAGAAAAGATATTATACCCTGTAAAGAATCAGAGGAAGTATTTGTTTCTGTTGAACTCGTACAAGAGCATGATTTGCACTGCATGGCTTACACATATAGAAAAAAAAGGGACAAAAAGGTATTCTCTCTATTAAACTGCCAAAGCAGTTTCCTTCACTCTCCTCACCTGTAAGTCACATGACATAACGTGTGGAGCTGCTGGCCAACCGCTGTCTGGCAGGTGCATTTCCTCCTCGGCTTGTTCCCCCCTGTGTGTTTCCCTCCCTAAGCGATTCACCATCTCTGGGAATCGTCCCTCTCCCCGTTTCTCTCCACACATCCCCTAAACCCATCATCTCTGAAACCCCATGGCTATAGATGAGATGCCAAGCTCGCAGCTTCTCCAGTCTATGTCCTGGATGTTTAGCTCGTAGTAATGGTGATGTTTTATTGCATTATGTAATGGTTTTAAAAAAAATGATTAAAACAGGCCAGCCAGAGGTTTGTGCAGGCACACGCAGCTGCACATATGAACAAGCCCAGACATAACACACATGTAATGTATTTCACATGTTATGGAGGGAACAGCAGCACGTCGTGCCACTGCACAACAGCTGGCCTGCTCATATTTGGTCAACCCAGGGAAAACCCTGCCACATCCACAGAAATCAGTGCACTGCAACATAAGGGCACCAAACCACAGCAACCGATCAGGCTGCCTTTAAACACACAGCGGCAACATACAACTGACTAGACAGCCAAAACCATGAAAATGTATAGAATCACATCTAGTTGTACTGCACAATATGGAATGATGAAGTCTGACAGCTGAGTGTAAACAGTTGTGATTTATATCTGCTCGTGGCTTAGAGTAACACACAACATATTTACTTTGTTTAGAGCGGAGCCCCCTTCACCAGCCTGATCTACCGTTAAACTGTAAGAAAGCAGGACGGCAAGTTATTTACAACTGGAGACAAGCTGAAGAGTGCTACTGCAGTAGGAATTGAGAACAGCTGCAGGATAGATGCGTGTTACGGGCTTCTCTACAGCAGCTCCTGCTGTAAAGTTCTTCCACCACTTCCACTGCTCTACACCTCCATCCCTAATGGCTCGTCAGTCCATCTCTCCATCTCCCACAGCAGTAAGTAAGGCATGACTCATGTGGGCCCAGTGCTCCCAGTCGCTCCTCAAGCTGCTGGTGAGGGGAAACTACTCCTCATTCCCCCTTTCTTTCTGTGAAACACCAATGAAAAAAAAGAAGAAGATCGGGTTGCCCTGTATTGTGAAAGCACAACAGCCGATTCCTGGCAATGAAGAGATAGTGAAAAGAAAATACGGACACATGAACACACGTTTGGCACAGAAGATATCATGTTTCCTCACAGATAAAACCGATTGAGTGACAGGTCTAAACCCGCCGAAGA
Source organism: Chelidonichthys spinosus (assembly GCA_029853015.1). NCBI lineage: Eukaryota > Metazoa > Chordata > Actinopteri > Perciformes > Triglidae > Chelidonichthys > Chelidonichthys spinosus. Next base: position 17,582,147 of record CM056836.1, on the reverse strand, counting down.
GCGTGCAAACAATTCATGGGCAAAATACTCCCGTTGAGTCACACGTGTGCACAGAGAGGGATCACAAGGCACCATTTCTCGAGCCAAAGCCACAGGTGTCGACGAGAACAAAGAGTCACAAACAATATGTGAAGCTGAGCAGAGTAAATATAGATTTAGAGATCAGGGCGGGCGGGCCAGGAAAAGAACGAGGTTGCTGGGGTTGAACAACAGAAGTGGAGGGGAGATGGAGATAATGCACCATGTGGACCAACGTAGATTAAGAGAGGAGGAAAGGGAGATGATGCCAGCTTGAGCAGTTGCACAGATATTAGAGTGTAAGCGTGTCAGCAGACCCATATAATGTGTCTAGAGTTTTACAACTGTACAGCCACAGATGTCCTATACCGCCGCCCCCTCCCAGCTTCCCCATTACCAAGCATTATCTCCCTGTCACACCATGTCATTGCCAGACCTTATCTCCCACAGCTGGGTGACACCGGCACAGTAAAGCGCTGTTAGAACCGGCTGTGGTCATCTCTTTCTGCAGCATCTCAAGGCCAGACTGCTGTCACTACCACCGCACCCCCCATTGGTGTAGAAACAACTGAATAGGAACTCCTGCTTGTTCACTAGAGACCACCGTGTCAGTAAGCTCATATATTGACAGAGATTTTGACTGATGCCACCGAATCCTCGAAAATATCTCTTTACAGTGTTTCAGTACAGTTGTGATAAACCTTTGTTGTTGTATAGTGTCTATTATTACATTTTTATCCAATCAAAAAAAAAACACAGGAATAAAAAGACAGATGCAACACAATCTTTGACTCCTTTTTTTGACAAGCTGTTAATTTGTTATGTAACAGCCCGACCAGGGAAAATCAAAGCAAGTCAACCTTCACTCTACCTCCACCTCCGGCCCCCGCCTCTCTTTTACAATTCTGCGGGGGGTGATTAGAGCCGGATAATTGGGGTGCAGAAATCCAGCAGTATAGGAGCCACATTTTTTTGTAAAAAGGGCTGAATTCCAGAAGTAAGTGCCAGGGGATTGAAAAGGCTCCAAGACACATGCAAGGGCTTTTGTTCTGCACTGCAGCTCTTTTGTTTCACCTGCTGTACAGCTCATTACAGGGAGCTTTACCTGTCAGATAGCATACTCTCTCTAAATTTGATCATAAACTGTATTTAATTACTGCATATCCTTTCACTTCAGGGCAGGCTGGGAAATGAGGCCCGTGATTCTGGTGATTCTGGTGGAGCGTTTAGCTGAAAAAGAGATATTTGGGGTGGAGACCCAAATAGAGCTGTGAAGATTGGACTTTGACCCTCCTCTTCAGAAACAGACTGAAAAATGTTGAGTTACATACAAAAAATTGTTTATTAATTTCAAAAAATAATTGTCAAGTGCCTGTTTTTTTTTTATATCGGTAGGGTCATCAGGGCATATTACACATCCACACTGAACTAAGTCAGAAACCTAATACATACTTGTTCGAAGCTCTCATATTGTGGAATGTAATGAGCGCTGATTGATCAGATTGAAGATAGAGTTCAACATTGTTCCTTCCAATCATCCTCTGACTTCCTCAATCAGCCCTTTTTTCACCTCTCGCTTCATGTAACTCGCATTTAGCGAGTGGAGGTTGTGCTGCCTTCCTCGCGTGTTCCTGCGCTGTCAACACTTTCTAAAGATAACACCACCCCTAAATCACCTCACTCCACCCGTCAGCTATGGTCTACAACAACTCTGCTTCGATGGAGACTGCTAAAATGAACCGGTAAACGAGGGGTTCTGATTGACTCTGAGGGGACTGCAGACCGCGGGGATCGACTGGGAGAAGGGATGTAATAGAGGAGGCCGGGCACACGAGTAGACATTGAGCGACAAAAGACTAAATGAAAGAGAGATGCTTAAGTAGATGCTTGTTCAACCTGAAGATGAGGACACTCAGGACTCCTGGCCTGCATAAAAAAAAACGATACATTCCTGTTTAATTGACCCATTCTCTGGGTGTGGAAAATTCAGTCCTGAGAAGAGCCGGATCATTAAAGTGCTACAAAGGCCTCTCCGGTGCAGACACATTGCCTGCAGAGTGCTTACACACACTAAGTCACCGCTTTGCTGACCATGCCAATGTTTCTCCTTCTGATAAACAACAGAAAAACTCATTAACTCACACACATTATCACACCCTCGCTCACACATACACGCATCACGGAGCATCCTTAATCCCAAGTTGGTAAACCTGAATGTAATTTGATCTTTCACTTTCTTGCCAAGATATGCCAAGGAGGGCTGCCTTTCTCTTTGTTTTATTCTTTTTTTTTCACTTGTGAACTTGTGGCCCCGAAAGAAGATGAAGGAGGAACCCTAAACCCTAAGATCTCCATCACAGTTGACCTTAATTTGATCAAATCCTGATCCTTCTCAATCAATCCCTGAGGAATTGATCCTTTCCCTCATTTCCAAATAATTATTATGCATGTTGCAGCAATTTGTGTAATCGATACTAAACTATAACATGCAATCCCACTTTACTGACCAACTAATTGTGAGTCTCAGATACTTGATTCCACAAACAATTTGTGTCTTTGATTGTGACAGACTTTTCATTTAGTGGACAGTATTCTGACCACTCAGCGATTTGACGGTCAAGGCCCTGCAGGATTAGAGAGCGTTAAACTGGCAGATGAGTCTCATTGAAGCATGCTGAGAGGGGGTGGGAAATCAGTGGATCTCTAAAGTGAATGGATCACTACCACGCACTCACGCTATCTGATTATATGTCTGTCTAATGCTGCAGAATTACAAAGTGGAAATCCAGAGTATCAACTGCAGTCAGGATCTGGTCGCTGCTCAGCATCTGTGTCATGCTGAATAAAATCTAGATTGCAGGCAATTTACTGAGCAAACGCTATCATCAAACCTTGGCAATGGGCAAAATTCAAGCTTCTCTTATACCCTTCAATAAGACAAATGCATCTCAAATGGTGATGCAGCCATGTCTCTCTCTCCTTGTAAGTTGTTTTTCAAATGCAGAGACCAGCAAATATAGCCCGGCTCTGTTTTTTTTCTTTCAAACCAGGATTAGCCATGGGAAGATCCCTCATAAGAGTGTGTGTATGTGTGTGTGTTTGTGTGTGTGTGTGTGTGTGTGTGTGTGTGTGCGTGTACACCACTGCTGCAGAATTATGCAAAATGTTCACATGATCATTAATATCCTCTTGTGTTTCCCCGATGGGGCTCAGCCTCCTCCACATACACACGGTGTGCAGCAGTGATCATTGTGTTTTCAAAAAGTGACCGATATTTGAAAAACTCATAAATATTTAAATAATAAAAGAATATTAAAAGAAACTTGTTATTCGATTATTAACTTCTTTTCATTTTATAACTGCACTTTAAATGTGTTAGTTATGTCATATACTAAATTGAGAAACGAATGAAGTATTTTCTTTATGTGCACGTTTTCTCTCTATAATACCATTAATCCTACTCCTAGTGACCTTTCACCTCGTCACGTTCTCAGCCAATCCTATCCTCGGGTCCAGATTTAGCACTGCTATCACTGGCATGGAGAATGTTGACCATGCAGGACAAGTCTTGGAGGGAGCACAGGCAAAGTGTGGGCTGATATAGAAAAAGGAATACAGTCGCCCAGTCATGGACTGTTGGCCAACTTACAACGTAATGATGAAACAAACATAAAAATCATCCATGTGTGTTCGAGGTACATTATTTGTGATTTGTCATTTGTAAGCCAGTAGGCAAGAAATACAATCCCTAAGTGAGAAAAAAAGAAGCCGTAAGGCCGATGGTACTGCATATGAGTTCTCAGAATCAGAGTATTGGACAAACTGACATTTTGATCCGATGGTAGTCTGTGGTACCAAAGTGTTGTTGCTTCTGTGTTGCCTGACATCCCCTAGCATTGCCTTTGTCCCTTGAAACTCTCTCGTTCAGTTCTACTTTACCTATACTTTTATGGTAACATTTCCCCTTTTGTGCTTCCATGGTTTCTTTAGGCCCTCTCTAACTTTCACAGCTCCTCACACCTCCTGCCCTCTGTCTCTTCCTCCTCCTCTCCACATTACAAACTGGGAAGCGTGGAGGACATCGCACAGTGAAGACTTCTCCAACTCCAAAAGGGGAAACAAACTGAGCTTACGCTCTGATCACTTCCTGTCCCTTAACTTTGCAAAAGCTCCCATCGTGTATGTTTAATGACGTTACTGACATGATCACAATACCACGTTGAGTATGGAGATATTTCACGAAGCTTCCTCTGAGTGTGAAGTCTCGTGTCTGACCCCAGCATGCTCCACGTGTAAACCCCTGGACGGCCATCTAGGCGTGTAGTACAGTATGTTCCTACATGTGCTGATGTGTGTGTGTGTGTGTGTGTGTGCGTCCAGGGATAAACTCATGTTAAACACACACATAAACATGTCACAGAGCACTCACCGATGCAGGCGTGCACACGCACGGTCAGCTGAGTCCGTAGAACAACGCTGTGCTTCTTCCCTCTGGACCTGACAACGAAAGAAGCAACAATATTTGTCTTTGTTTCTGTGCTTTCGCTTCCAGCGACTCTTCATGAACACGTCTCATGTACCTTCTGGAATCAAGTGTAATGTCCGTGGCATTAGGGGAGCGATCTGTCTTGTTTCACAATTTAGTCACACTTGAGTCAAGAGATGGGTGTAGATTTTTATTTTTTTTAATAGAGAAAAATGTGTGACCTGCAGGAAAAAATAAATTATATAAATACTAGGAGACAAGGATTTGTTATGATGGACATTTTTTTGTTTTTTGGATTGTTGTTTCTATTGGCATGATAGTGCAGACAAACAGTGCCCCCCCCCCCCCATACTGATACACATCTGAGCCTTGAGGACAGACAGCAAAAGTACGGCCTCAGACACAACACACACACACACACACACCTCCACATACCACCGTGAGCACACAATCATACAGCAGATTTCCAGTGGGAAAACAAACATGAAGGTGAAATATGATGGTATTTTGAGAGCAACTCAAACTCTCTGTGTTGTTATCCTTCAATCTGTCGGGGTGAATCACTGACATGCTGATAGCATCCAATCCAAGCAGGGAAAGCATTGCTCCGATAAGACACACGCCGCTGCAAACATTATGCATAACATGCGGCAAGAATAACACACACCGAAACAAGAAAGCAGCTGGCCTGCTGTCCTTCTGTTAAGCTGCTTTATCAGCTTTGCTCCAAAATAGAGCCAAACTTTTTAACACGATCTGTTGAGATGCTGATAGCTGACTGCCTTTTTCTTGCTGTCAAAATTAAATTCAAGATGTCAATATTGGATGTGAGGATTTAACGTGTCTTATTAATAACTGTGAGGATAAAAGCAAGTTTGTTTTGGATTACAATGGGATTACTAATGGGATTAATTATACTTCATATTTTGATTATCCAGATCAATATTTTTGACATATTTGAAATAACACAAAAACAGCTCCTGTGGCTTGGAGGAACTAACTACTAACTAACCACTCTACAGAAGTATCCCAGCACTTTTTCTCCTCACAGATCTTCAGTGAAAGTGCACTCTGAGCCGTGAGGACTTGTTTACAGTCAACTGTGGTGAGCAGCGTCCGCCACAGCAGGGGAATGCGTGGGAACATTCAATTCTGGGTGACAATCCCTTACTACTCCTTTTAACACTCTTCAGTGAAAAGGCCATATTCAGTTTCCCACTTCATGCAGAAGCCATGATGAAGACAAGCAGATTTAAATGGCCAGGTCAACATTGTTGTGATTATGGAAGCTGAAAATTCAGTATGAATATGTGACACGTCACAATGCTATCAATACAGACCAGTGCCATCACAACAAACTAATACACACAAACCCAAAATGCACGATCACCTTTAAGATGTCTGACTTTAAAATAAAATGATTGATGAGGCTGAGATCTTGAGTACAATTAGTTTATTAATGTTTGGCATTATATAAATACTGTTCTTCCGACAGATAGAGAGGACAGGTTTAGTCGGAAGCATCCCTCCTCAATCTTTGTGATGTTAAGTCAAGAAAAAGGGTCAAACCCAGCCCTTTGTGTGACTGTCAGAAGAACTGTGTGACCTTGGTTGGTTGACAGACAGGCCTGTCCAATCCAACCAGTTCTCCAAGAGCCAGACCACTTCAGAAACACACACACACACACACACACACACACACACACACACAGGCCTTTATACGCCTGTCCATCATCAGCCCCGTGGCTTAAATAAGACACACTTTGACAAACAAATAAACGTCCACATGGAAACCGCCGCACTCAAACAGCTCTCCATAAATGGATGGCAAGCGTTTTTGAATTGATAATCATCCTCCAAATTTCAAATATTGAGGGGCTATTTTACACAAAGTACAACTATTTGCGCGTAGCTATTGTTGAACCCACAATCTACTGACTATATTGATCACAAGACAAGCTGTGCCAGGATCTTCACTCCTATACAGTACAGTGTTCTGGGGGGGAATCATGAGGCCCAGTAGCAGATTTCCTTTTTCCATTTCTCCTGTTAAACTCAAGACCAGCGCTGCTGCTGGGAGACACGAGAGGCTAAAGAATACTTGTATGTACGTAATACTATGTGACAGTGCCGACACAAAGTGATCGGGCTGTTTCGTTGAGTTGACAGGTTTGTGAACTGTGAAATTGTGTCGTGAAGAAGATCAGAATCTCAATTATTGTAAAAACACAGTGAGGGAGCTGTGGCTGTGGAAGGCAGGGCACATCTGTCCTGCTTTCCAGAGCGCATCATACTTTCCACGAACTGGTGCTTCCAGGAAATCCATATCCAGCAGCTTGTGATTCCTCCCATTTTATAAGAATGGAGAAACTCAGCAAAGATATGGGTGTGTGTGTGTGTGTGTGTGTGTGTGTGTGTAAACGTGAATCCTTCTCACCCTGCGTCGTCCTGCTGAAAGCCCTCCAGCTCGTCCTTCTGTTCTGCCAGAGAGGACTCCAGATCCAGATAGGTGCCATTGTGGGAGAGCTGCAGCGTACAGTCATCAAGCTATGGAAAAGAATGAAACAATCTTTGGAATGCAAATTATACAAATTCATCTTAATGAACGATATGGACTATGAACTAAAATAATCAACTGTGTTGAACAAGGGCTACCTCTCCTCTGTGTCTGCTCCCCAGATAGGTTCAGGTTCCAGGTGTGCTCATAGGTGGGGCTGCCGATTAACAACTAATTGGCTACACTGGCATGCAGGTGTAGTCTTGCATATGAGGAGCTGCTCTTGTCACCCCTGATCACTGACCCAGTCTTTGCCGACTTGGAGCTCACACAGACTAGTGACTTAAATCCCTTTAAATCAATCTTTTGGTTGCATTTGGCCTCTGCCCTCCTTATTATTTCGGCTACCCTAGGCCTTACCAAACCTATATGGATGGAAAATATGATTGGGCACTTACACATACTGGTTGGCATGTGAACTTTCCCTGGCCATGCCGTGCCCACAGGAATGACACCGGCCTCTGGGCCCACTTTTCTTTGTTAGTACTTTTTACTACGTCGCTGCTTGTGTTTCACACCCTTTTTTTGAAACAATCTGAGCCCGTAAAATGAAGCCAGTTTACGGGGCAAGGATTTCAACACGAGTCGAGTGTGTACACTGATCCATGAAAAAGTGAGAGGGCCATATGCTTTCAGCATTACAAAGCTGTTAAGGGAATTAACTGGGGGAGACGTACAAATAAAGCTTCAGAACATGAAACCCAAACCAGAGGAGAACACGGAGAGAAAAAAAGGTTTTAGTGCATTTAAATACCAAATGTGAGAAGAAAGGTGACTCTTAAATATTGTTTATGGCATATGAAGTTACAGCACATTTACGTGTCTGTGTATGTTTGTGTCTTCCCACCTACATATTTTACATGTGCACATTAATGCACGTGACGGATTCTGTTTTTCTCAAGAACGGTCCCGTCTTGCGCCAAGGTAGCACCACAGAGCGGCCGACGTCAGAACTGACCCGCTACACTCTGTGTAATGAGAAACCCCGCTGAGTCCGAGACCAGGTGCACAGTAATATATCTGCATGCCCCTGGCATTGATGTTTATGGGTACAGTCCCAAGTTGATAGCAGGTGCAAGCAGCAGCTACGACTCATAAAACGCAACATACACGATGGCGTTATTGTTACAATAAGCTTTGAGCTTTGCAACTCGTCGTTAAAGCTGCTGATGTATGAGTTAGCATTTAGCGTCTGCATAGTATTAGTAGGCCGAACCTAGCCTCTGGTGTTCTGCCAAGCGCCCCCCCTGACTGTCTGGTCGAGCTGCGTGACGACACTCCCTGAGACCAGCAGAGACCAGAATCACAAGACCTGCTGCTGCTCCCCGTCTGTCCCTCCTTGTCACTGGGAAACGGGGAGACGGTCTGTCGGATGGACTCACAGCATAAATATAACCTCGCTATATTTACTCTGCACTGAGGCTGCATGCACACAGGAGCTCAGGGGTGGGTGTGTCTGCAGGGGCTGGGACTTAACAGGGGGGCTGACTGTCATACAATAATATGGAGAGCTACTTTTTTGAATATCATCTTCTAGAATGATACATTTGCTCTGTTTATCTTTAATAAGATGCATTTAATAGGCTAGACCTCACCCTAACCCAGCTTACTGTCACTGTTCACTGATTACTGTTAGTGATTGTTCACAACCATTGTTAGTAATGCTTTAGGAAAACAGTAATATATATTTAAACATATAGCTTTAATAATTTGTCTGTTAATCTCAACAATTAATCCGTTTAAGCATTTAAAGTCATACCATATCTTTGTTCTTTGTCACATTTTTAAGCAAAGTTGTGTGTCCACCAAGAAGTTTTTTCTGAAAACGCCCAATTCAGAGCTTTGGTTGCATCTGGTTGCTATGATACCGTGGAAGAAAATACATCGCCACAACGTGGAGTTATGTTTGTCCCGCCCATCCTCCACTGTGATAGGACAGCTTTGTAAAACGTGCCAGTGACGAGTAGCATTCTACCCAAAGTAAAAAAAATATGCGTTGACCGACTCTACCGGTGACTCGAGGTATTTTTCTAATGTGCCTCTGTTCGACTCATGGGTTCCCCGGGGCCAGCAGGCAGTCGTGGGCATCGTGTTTGGTACCCCGGGTTTAAACAAACCCAAGCTCGGGAAAGTAAATCACACGTGTGCCATAAGCAAATGACTCATTCTGACTTTGGTCGTTGTTCTAGTTTAATCAAAGTTTTAGTCCATGCAGGAGGAATTTAATGTGGATCCAAAATGTTTTGCAAACCCATCCAATAGTTGATGGGATATTTGGACCAACTGTCCAACGATGAAGCCAACCTTGCCAGCCCTAGCTTGACAGCTAGCTTGGCACCTAATATTAACTAGATTTGACTAATAGGTTTTTTTTTTTTTTGGGGGGGGGGGGGTTGTACAGACAGTGGGATTAATCACGGGTTAATGATGCTCTGTCCCACTTCCCTACTTTTCTGTAGAACAAAAGCATTTTTTGTGTCCAATCCGCTGACGTTATTCAGCATTTCTAAAATATTCTACTAATACATGACAGCATGTGTTGTCCTTGAATGAGGATTTGTTTATGTCTCCAACTCAAGCTCCAAGACAGAGTCCCCCCCCCTACCACCACCACCACCACCACCCCCACCACCTCCAGCTCCCTGCTTTCCTTTGCTGCTCTGCTTTATCTACACACATTACTCAATCAAACGAACGCTGCTCGGACTACAAGAAGCCCCTCGGTAAGACAATACGCTAACAGCTAACCCTCCGATCGGTGTCTCCTTCTTAAAACACTTCTCTTGGGTAACAGCAGTAATGACATAAGAGAACCCATCATGCTGGAAGGAGCCGGCAGAGAGGTGGCTCCAGAAGGAACCGCAAGCTCTTCACACTCAAGACTGCGGGCCGGGCCAGGGAAACACTTAGTGGCTAGTATACTTTACACTCATTTAATCAAAGTCTCGCAGCAGAGCAAAGCAGAGGGGGTAGGGGGCAGTGATTACTTCCACGTTAAAACAACACCAGACCTGCTGGCGATCACTGTGGGTCGACACTTAGCAATAACCTTACATAACTTAAACGATGAGATTTCAAGACCTTTTATTGAGTCAAAATCAGAGCCACGGTGGATGAGAGTCTTTGAAGAGTGTGGAGGAGGGTGTGTTCGACACAGTTGTAAATCTCCCAGTGTTGCTTTAATGGGAACCCTTTGGAAATGAAACAAAAGTTGAGCTGTTAATTCCAGGCTTTGTTAGTTTTTAAGGGGAATAGGATATTTTGATTTAACTCACTGATCTTTACATTTAAACATCTTTAACATCTTCTGTGAGAGTCAAAAAGGCGTTTGGGTGAAATGGTGCACACAAACCGGTGATACACATATTTAGCCGTGGCAAGTTAGCCCAACCTCTGTGAGTGTGTTTATGTGTGTTTGAGTCTGCAAACTGGTGCATGGTCGGAGAGGTGGAAGAGTAGATGGAGGAAGAGGTCAGGAAAACCGCGGCAGCCAAAGTGAGGAGAAAAAAAAGTGTCACAGGGATCCAGGCGCCGGCCACAGGAATTCTGGGACAAGTGACCTATACTTTACATGCAGCCCAGCCAGCCATACACAGAGCTCCGCCATCACAGCATAATAATACAGTAGGCTTTTCACACAGAAGAGCACAGAAGGTTAAGACACAAAGACAGAAACGTCTGCTTTAACAATGAAACTGAGCAATAGTTCAGGAAATTGTCAAAAGTTTTGCTAGCTTTGGCAATTTCCAATCGTACGATAACATTCAACACCCAACGTTTAGATCCTGGACAGTCTGACTGGCAAATTTCACAGTTCAGTTTCATCCCTATAATCTAAGACCAATATCCAGTTGCCATTGCGCACAGTCTTCCTTCTGATGTGAACAAAATTGCAAACATGAAACGCAGGCTGTGCCATCTGTCTGCATCTAGGTTGTAATCATAAGCTTTTCTGTGCTGTGGGCCATTTTTCATTTGTTTTGTGGCTTTTAAGGATGGGGCAGCAAAAGATCTATTTGGTCTGGAAAACCTCTCCGCTGTTGAAAGCTGGTTTGCCATCAGGACTGAGTGCCAGCCGCGTCGCAACTCGCTCTTTCTCTCTGTATCAAACGTTTTCATACCCAGTCAGCTTGAATTATATAACGTCTATTTACAAATGAAGAAATGAAATCACGGTGTGAGTTTGTGTCGCCCAGCCTCTCCAGTAAGAAATGTGTTGCTGCTCTTTTTAGTCTCTGGGTTTCATGGTTTGTTACACTGAAATCCACTAAGAATGGTACACAGACACTTCCTCTTTATCACACGACCGTAATCCGACCCTCGTCTCTAAATTTGATCATCTGTGATTCAGGCTTTTCCCTGGGAACCGGAGCTTTCGCTGACTGTCACATGTATCTGGTTGCACTGAAGCCACACCTGTCACTGTGACTGTGAGTGCCAACCACATTCAGAAATGTGAAAAAAAAAGAATATTATCTTTCAGGATGTTTTAAGTATTGTCAACCTAGAGGTCAAAGGTTAAACTTTTAGGTTTCTTGGAGCTGGTTGGGGATCCAGCATCTTTCTTGACAGCACTTCAGGAGAGCAAATGTACGCCTGCATGGGATAATACTGCTGTGGGCTTTAAGGGAAACTTTTGCTACCTTGTTTCAGTCCTCCGGCTGGAGAGCCAATCGGTTGGGCTTTCTCAAAATAGCCTCTGAATGGTGGGCAATGGAAGTTTATTTGCAGTTGGCTTGAAGTGAAAAACAGCAGTCAAAACAACCTCATAAAGCCCTATTTCATAAGAATGCGTGAATCTAAACGTGACACATATTATTAATAATATTATATTATTTCATATTAAGATTTTTTGAAGGGACTATATCCCCATCAAACCCCTAATATATGACACAAGTGAAGTGGTGGTCCTACCTTGTGCGGAGCCTTGAGGAGCCGGTGGATGCCCGCTATCTGGTTGATGAGGGGGATGTCCTCCCTGAAGGTGTACAGCGGTGGTCTCGTCGGTTCTGGGAAATTCGTGCTGTTGAACGGATCGGTGTCGTCTAAAAACTGAACCCTGCAGACAAACGTGGCCATGGTGCATCCATGCAAGTGTCTCCTCTGAGAGGAGGGCAGCTCGCTTCAACGAGCGCTGCGTCAGCTGCGGCTCCTCTCCTGGCAACGACAACAAACCGGGTCGCCAACTGCGCTCCTGTGTCCTGGGGGGGGCGGGAGAAGGGGGGACTAGCAAGCCGACAAGGTTGCACAAGGAACCGGTCAGTGTCTCCTGGCTGTGGCCGTACTCGCCCTGAGCTGTGCGTTATTCTCGGAGAGGCAGGTGGCCGGTGGTAGAGGGGAGGCGGCGGCAGGCGGACTCCAGCTTGCTGCCTGCCGGAGAGTGAAGGATCAGCGCAGCTTGGGACAGCCGGTCTGCTGTCTGTCTGAGTCCCAGTAAATCCACCCCACACCCCCCTTCCCCCAATTTCTATTTTCCCCTATGTCTCATCCCCCCCCCCCCCCCCCCCCCCCCCCCCCCCCCACCACTGCCCCCGGTTCACTTTACCACTGGCATCCTATATGAAAGTGAACTGCACTTATGTATTTAGGAGACTTTGGCCATGTAGACTATAATGTGCATAATAACCCTGACATTAGAGAACATTTTATAAAGCTTAAGCTTGATATACCATACAGTCATAAACTATTTTCAAGTGGTCAATATGTTGGGAGGGGAAAGTACTTAAAGGGTTGGTGTAAACTCACTACTTTGAGTTCACATCAGAAAATACCGTTTTGCTGCAAGTTAAAGTGCAATATTGATCAATGGCGACCTCTTGTGGCTCCAACGTTTAAATGCAGGTAATACGCTTTTTCTATCCGAACCACCAATTCTACAAACTCATGCCGAGAATTGCCCTTTTTTGAACAGCATGTTAAACTAATTGTTGAATACTGTAATATGTAACCACTGTTGACCATTTCACAGATGTAAACATCCCAAATGTGTCCCAGTTCATTTCCTGTTGCAGCTGACAGTAAGTAAACATGGACCCAAGCTGTTGCCAAGCAATGCAATTGTGCAGTAATGGCATAGTAAAGTGACTACAGGCACTTAGGGGAACATTTGTTTGGATGCAGCTGTAATTTGTTAATGGTGTTGCTAGGATTCTGAAGTCGAAGACGATGTCTTGTTACCTCAAAACACTGGTTCATTTATAGCAGATGGAAACATGAGAAGAGTGAGAGCTATTTAAATGTAGCTTTACTCCGCTGTGTTGTACCTTATACTGGGAGAGGTTGGCTGGTAGAGTGGGTCATCCATTCCCCAATGGGAATGCAGGCTAACTTTTACTATAGGCTCTTTGCTGGTCACATGTAAACATCACCTGTGTAATCTAGTGAAGATCACCTGTTTGTTACCACTTGAGGGCAGAGAACTTCCTCTTTAACTACTCACAGCCAGATAAAGCTGGAGAAAACACGTCATCCACTTCCCATTACAATAATGTGCATCTTAAGTTAATGACTGTTTGTTAAGTGAAGTACAAAGTACAAAGGTGTCTTCACAAACGCTCACGATACGTTTTCTTATCTGTTCCTCCGCCACGTTAATCCCAACCACATAAATCTAAATATAGCATTCCCGACCACGGATCACCAACTCAAATAAATCAATGTGATTTTAATTGGCCCAATGCTGAGTCATATGGCTGAGTTATTATATTAAAAACATTACTTTTGGTTTTATATAAGTCGGCAGCCATGGGACGCACCTTCCCCTTCCCCCTTACCTGACAGCAGGTAAGGCTACACAGGTGTAGTTCTGTTAAGTCCTCTATTGTATTATTTTACTGTTTTTTTTTTTTGTGAAATGTTGTCATGTTTCATCTGTGAAATGAACACATGCACTTTGACTTGGTTTATCTTCACCCTACTGATGCCATCATGATCAACAAGATCAAGACCCTGATGCACGCCTTTTTATGCTCCGCGCCCAACTGACAACAAGATGAGTCTGCTTAACTTTTACTTTTTCATGTGGTCCACTGTGAAAGCTAATTATTCTATTTAGGAATGCAACAATTTTCAGATAAAAAAAAAAAACAGGATAAATGAGCAGACATATATTTTTGCCAACAATAACAATATTTAAAAACATTAACTCTCATGTGTTATGTGCAATTTTAAGTTGTAAACAGGTGTTAACAAGTGTTAACATGTAAAGTAAACACACATATTTAAGTAAATTCAGTATATAAGTGAAATTTAATTCTAGTTCCTGGACACCTACTGACGTTATTGGGTATTGCAACAAAATAACAAGTTAACAAAACTGAATAATTATCATTCTCTGTCCCGTGTAACTCACTACAAAAAAAGTGACATCATAGCTGTGTTTGAAACTTCTGAATGTGGTATTTAACAACAGTTATTAATGGACATTTACCTTCAGGTGGGATTTAAAAGGCATTAAATGCTTCAAATATCAGTTAAACTGAAGAATATGCATATTGTAGTTAAGGTCTGGATATTTTTATTACAAAGGAAACTATGATTTTGAGTATTTGACAGTCGTTTCCTGTAAATACATTGAGTTCCCATCTTGCCGACATATAAAAGCATATCAGATGGTGGTTAATAAATGAATACATCAGAATAATCTGTTCACACATCCTATTCTGATTGGCAGGGATATTTTATGATGCACCACCCCTGTGCCTTAAAGAAGATAGATGAGATGGACAGATTAATATAAAGCCATGTCACACACAGTGCTGCTGACCATAAGAGAGCACGGGCACTGACTGACAATCTCCCAGCTCCTACTGAGGAAGCCTCTCTGACATTTTGAATCGATAGACTTTGTTCAGACACCATGAGACTGGTTCTTCCAAACCCTGGACTTGAGGACAGGATCCCCTCTCATGAGGACCTGGAGAGGTTGGAGAAGGAGGAGGCAGGGGACCGGCTCAAATGGGACAACAAAGCCCAGTATCTGCTCACCTGTGTGGGCTTCTGTGTGGGACTTGGCAACGTCTGGAGGTTCCCTTACTTGTGTCAAAGCCATGGAGGAGGTAAGCCCTTCTTATCTGTCGGACTACACATGAACTAGTTCCCGTAGAGGAAACTGTGGTTCCACATGACATTTTAACTAGGTGTAAAATTGAAGAAAAAAATTATTAATTAATTAATGTAATGATTCAGATACTTTTACATTTTGTCTGACAAATTATAATGGTTTGTTTGTCTTATCATTACATGTGTTCATAATTCATTTGGTTGAATAGAAACTATAAAACCATGTTTTTTTATTAACACACTAAACACACTAAACCATCAATATAGTGGCACTATAAAATCACGGTGTATCATCCTGAGCCTAATATCTGCACATAAGCTGGTTAAATGTTAACTCTGAGAGGTCAATGAATGCTGGGCTGTCCATTTTACAGCAAAGAATTGCTGATGCTTCGAAGGACACTACATTGTAATTTTGCAGCTTAGACGTTTGAATACATCAGCTGTGGCGAAACACTGATTAACAGGAACCAGATTACTTAACTTACTCCCACGCTGTGAGGGGCATGATTACATGTAAACATAAACAAGGTTTTGTTCTGAGCTGTTGCCTGGTAGGTGCTCAGATATCACCGTCACCATAGTTAGCAAACACTATATTCATGTACAAAAACATAGACTCTACAGCTGGCAGCTCTGTCGGCTGCTTGGACTCAGGTGTACCAGCTTTTTAAACGTTAATGGGAATGTTGTTAGTTTTGCTAGCATGGGTCATAAACCTATTGAACTGTTGACCCGATGATGGTGCTAGTTGAAAAGTGAGTTCATCCTGTGGAGGACATGCATCTCTGTGCTAAATCAAATGTCATGACAATAGTCAAGACAACACTGACTCCGTTTCCTCCCACTGTTCTTCTAAATGCATATCTACTGTGGTCTATTAGCATGAGTAGCATTAGGCCACCACGGCTGAGCAGGCAAATAGTGCAACAAAGACTCAAAGCTCAGAATGTTATTATCAGGCAAACAATAGTAATTGTTTATTTACAATTTAATCTACAATTGAATACATATGAGGGTAAGCTTACAAAGCATATTTGTAGTTGTTACATGCCATAATTGAGACAGAATAGGCTAAAGATAACAAAATAGCTAACATGCAGAAGTTATTGTAGCCTTACTTTGGGCTACCTGAGGGGAAAGATCCTTTTATTTTTTTATCTTGAACTTGCAGCGAACCCGAAAGGCAGTGCTGAGATAAGCGGAAAGAATTTCAGAGGTGGAAATGCAATTTCCCAACTATGCCTGTGCCATTAGCACAAGCAGTTGTTGAGGAAAGTCTGCTCCTTAATCTCACGGGGTTAACATTTAGCTTGTATTAAAGCTTCAATCCATAGTTTAATTTAATAACCCAGAGGTCAGAATGTCAAAATGGAACAACTCTACCTCAATAAATTAAATTGATTATTCATCTTTCAAGGATCATAATTTGATGTCTGATTCAGCTCTTTTCATATCAGCTGCCTATCTAAAATGTTCCTGATAGCAGATGATCTTTCAGCCTTAAACCATCTCCACCAGCTTCAACTTGCATTATAAGGCTGACAATGAAAGCCCATGTTGATCCCTTTTGATTTTTGTTGCCAGTACACTCTTACGTGTTATTGTTCCCTCTAATGGTTTCACGTGACGTTGACATTTTGAAATGTGAATGAATATGAGGTGAAAGAATATCTAACCACATGTGGCTACAGTAAACAAGGTTTATCATTTTGTTTATGTCTCCAGTAATCTAAGTTTACATTGGTGTGTCCCCAGGTGCCTTTATGATCCCTTTTCTTATCCTGGTTGTTCTGGAGGGGATCCCACTGTTGTATCTGGAGTTCGCCATCGGCCAACGCCTTAGAAAGGGCAGTGTAGGAGTTTGGGCTTCAATCAACCCCTACTTGACTGGAGTTGGTGGGTGATTTTTAGTCCAATATGAATGTCTTGCTTTAAGTGGTTTTTTGGTTGGATACACTTCATTTCAAATCCTTGTCCACTTTGCACTACTATGGAAGTCAATAAAAGCTATGGTCTACGATTTGGAAGAAAAGAAAATCCATTCAGTTGGTCTGCATTGACCAAATTGACCAATGGGAGCCATTGCTCCGGAAGGCTCCCATTGGCTCGTACCCTCCATCCAATCCCTTCGTCTCCCCTGCTCCTCGTCATCCCGCCTCGTTGAATCGTGGAACACTGAGGGGAGGTGTTTGGTTGGGGGGAGTATGCTTTTTCAAATCTGTCTCAGAGGCTGAACTGATTTTCAGAATGTAGACTATAGCTTTAAGGGACTGTTCGTTATTTATTTTAAGACCCACCGGAGGGATTTTCGGACCTCTGATAACGTTATGCATAACCCCCCTGGCAATATCATTTATTTTGACATGACCCTGCAATTGAAATGGATTATATGACACCCCCCCCCCCCCAGACAATTTATCAACTCAATATGTCACATCACAAATATTGAGTGACGAATAGTCAGTTATTAATATTTCACATCAATAACATCGAGTGATGAACATCTGCTCCAGTCGCAAAAACTCGACTGTGTGAATGCATATGTTATAGTTGTATAACATGACTGCCCATCATAAGAGCACTACTAGATCTGAGTGATTAAATTAATATGTGTGCTGATAGCTCAGTGGTAGAGTTACCGCCCCGTGTACCGAGGCTCCCTGCAGCTGTCCTCCCACAATAAAAGGCCAAAAATATAAAAGAATATATAAAATAAAATATTTAAAGAAGTGAATGTGTTGCTGAGATGTATTTTTATACTATATTTAAATGTTGCTGTTTTTTCATGACAAAAGCTGAGGAACCCCCCTTCAGACTCAAAATTGTTGGGTGACCCAACCCTCAACAAAGAATATTAAGACATAACCCCCCCTATTTTCCTCCAGTGGTCCATTCCATAAATACCTAGTGTTCCCAAAAATTGATAACATTACCGTAAGGTGGTTAAAAAGTGCAAGATTCATGGGTGCAAAATGTAAAACTGTTGTTTTTCCTTACCTTCTGTTACAGGTATTGCGGCCATGATTGTCTCATTCTCGATGGGCATTTACTACAACACAATCATAGCCTGGGTGATTTGGTACTTCTCCAACTCTTTCCAGAGTCCACTGCCATGGAGCCAATGTCCTCTCAATGAAAATCTCACAGGCATGTCCAGACCATATAAAAAAAAACCTGTAATGTTCAGGTTCAGTTTTATTAATTCATGATCTATCAAAAAATGTCTCCTCCCTTCTGTAGATCTAGTGTCAGAATGCAAACGTAGCTCTACAGTGGACTACTTCTGGTACAGAGAGACATTGAACATCTCAGAGACTTTAGAGGAGTCTGGAGGTCTGCAGTGGTGGATGGTGCTGTGTTTAGCTGCTGCTTGGAGTATGCTCTATATCTGCTGCATCAGAGGGATTAAGACAACAGGCAAGGTAGGGCGTCTATGGCATCAATGTTGCATAATGTGGCAGCTGTGTGAACACCAAGTTTGAATGCTTATTTGGGTTGTCTCTGCACATTACATGGAGTCACAACATGTCTAGCCTGGCTTATAGGCTGGAGGGAGGAGGCCAACAGTTACGTTGTCCAAAGTCGGCAAAAGGACGTATATACTGATATAGATATAGGTTTTGGTATGGATTTCTGTACAGACATAACTTGGCAACAGTCATTGGGATCAACTGAAATGTATTCTTGTTTTAACATTTCTGTTGGTGAATAGATACCTCACAGGAGATGCGTGTTGATAAGTGAGCGTTGGAGGGGTTGGTTGTTTTTCTTTTTTTTTTTCGATTTGACAAATATTCGCCTTTTTAATGAATATTATTAGACACAAATACAAATCTGCAATAAGAAAGGCTAAATAAAATTATTTTTTGTTTTTAATTTCTCAATTATTTTCGATTAGCAGGTAAATTCTCTTAACCATAAAGCATCTCAATTACATTAAAGTGGTGGAACAGCCAACCTTTTATAGGCCGATTTCTAAATCATCATGTCCATGTCTCTCACCACTTTCTATTCTAAGCACACACCAATTTAGAGATTTTAGAGAAAAGAGCATCACCATTAACACTCTATTGATATTTCAAAGGCATTTGAAGTCTATAAATACAAATTAAAGTTTTGAATTTGGTGATATTGCATATAAATTGGTTACCACGTGGCACGGTGTAGCTATTAGAAATGTTGAATTTGTGCAAAATGCAAAAAGCCTCTCACATAGGCTCTGTTCAATGTTATGTAATTGATATTGCTTCTTCTGTAACGCTGTTATGCATCTTCATGCTGACTATTCTATTTTGTAGAATGCTGCACGTTCTGCTGTGAAATCACATTTACATGCCGCTTTACTGATTTTCAAGTTGCTCTCAATAACATAGATTCATTCTTACTGAAGATAAAACTAAAATGCTTTTCACCAGAGCCAAACTATCGATGAATATCTCTTTATACCTGCTAAGAACAGTACAAATATTTAAAGTGTAACTTTTAAATACCATGAAAGACGAGGCAGCTTTCTTATCAGTATTTGATGAAATTGTATACCTGCATGCTTCAACTGTGATTCTGAAGACCTTGGATGCTGTTTATCGCTCTGCACTTAGATTTATTACTGGAGATAAATAGCATACTGATTGATATTTATCTGAGATTGGGTGGCCCGTTCTATGTGAGGTGTGTGTGTGTGTGTGTGTGTGTGTGTTAGTGTTCTATTTAACTACAAGGTTGTGACTGATTTCCTTTTTTTTTTTTTTTATTGTAGGTCTTCTCAAACAACATTTCAAAGTTGTGAAAATGTGTGTGAAAATCCAGTTTTGTGCACGTATAACATGCTAAAGGATTACCTCATTATCCTTAGGGAATTCATTTTTTGTATCTATTTTACTTCCAGTTGTTCTTGTTTTAGTAGATTAATTTGCCTTAAATTATAAATTGCTTTATTTACTATTCAATTTCTTAGTTGTGATCAGGCTGTTTTCACCCACTTCCTTAGCTAGTCTAAAGTCCAACACGGTACATAACACGCGTTTATCTCCTGATCTCATTCTCGGAAAGAAAGCAGATAAGTGCTTAAGATAAGAAACTTTAAATTGGATTGCAACAGGTTTTTAGGAAATGTGGTCTTGTTTTTTCTTGAGAAAGTAAACCACTCAGAACACCATACGTGTAATACAAAATTTTTTGTAAAATATTATTTATTTATTTTTTTCTCTCTTTCTTGTCTTTAAAATTGCTCCCTTTTCTCTCAGGCTGTGTACATCACCTCCACTCTGCCATACCTGGTCCTCACAATCTTCTTCATCAGAGGACTGACTCTGAAAGGATCTGTCGATGGAATCAAGTTCCTCTTCACACCAGATGTGAGACATTTAATTCATTCCTCCCTGCCATTAGCAAGGAAGATGTATCACTCAGATGACATTATCGATTTCTAGCTAGATGAGTTGATGAACCCATCGACGTGGTTGGACGCGGGAGCCCAAGTGTTCTACTCTTTCTCCGTGGCATCTGGAGGTCTCATCTCATTCTCCAGCTACAACCCAGTTCAGTAAGTACATGCCAGGTGTGTGTGGCATCCAATCACTGAATCAAGTGCTGTGAGGTTGACATTTCATATTCAAATGTAAAAAAGATTTACTTGATCTACAAACAATGTTCAATAAAACTATATTTTGTTTTTCTTACAGCAACAATTGTGAGCAAGATGCTATTATTATATCCATTATTAATGGCTGTACTTCTGTTTATGCTGCCACTGTCATCTACTCCATCATTGGCTTCCGGGCAACAGAGCAGTTTGATACCTGTCTTAATGAGTATGTAACATTAAATCTATTTAATCAAGGCAAAAGTAAAACAAACAAACAAAAAAAACATTGTTTCAGTGGCTCATGTTCGTTGAATGTCCTCTTTCAGAAACATCATGATGCTCCTGAATGCATTTAATCTGGCCGAGGGGTCCGTCACAGAGAGCAACTATGATGAAATGCTGCAAAACCTCAACAGCACAATCTCAGGATCGGAGGTCATTCAGGGGCTGGACCTCAGCACCTGCAACCTGAGGACTTTTCTTAGTGATGTATGACATTTTTGGAGGCAGTGTGATATTTGTATTCCTTTCTCGAGCGTTGACGGCTGATTGTGCACTTGTTTTCCAGGGAGTGGAGGGAACAGGTCTGGCCTTTATTGTGTTCACAAAGGCCATCACAGAGATGCCTGCTTCTCCCTTCTGGGCCGTCCTCTTTTTCGTCATGCTTTTCTGTCTCGGGTTTTCCACCATGTTTGGAAGTGTAGAGGGAGTTGTGGTTCCCCTGCAAGACCTACAGATCTTCCCTAAGAAGTGGCCTAAAGAGGTGCTCACAGGTAAATTATCTTAAAGACCCATGTGGGTTACTTTGCACCACACCTGGATTTCACACAACGCCTTCAGATCATGAGTCGGGGTTCAAGTATCAAACGAAAATACATCTTGACCGGCTTCAAGTAAGACTTTAAGATAGAGCCCAACCAATCAGCTGAGAGAACATACAATTCTACAGTAGAATGACGGTTAATAACTTTGTCAACAGTGAGTTATTTTGTGTTATTTGGTTTTTAGGGATTGTCTGCCTCTCAGCCTTCCTGATCGGACTAATCTTTGCCCTGCGGTCTGGTAATTACTGGGTAGCAATCTTTGACAGCTATGCAGGCCCCATTCCTCTGCTCATCATCGGCTTCTGTGAGATGATGGCTGTAGCCTACCTGTATGGAATCGATAGGTAAGATAAGACTTTGCTCAGCACATTTTGCCATAATGAATCCCGGGAATGGAGTAACAGTGTTTGAATACGTGTCTCTTAAATCAAGTTTCATACAATCAAGTTTTTTATCAAGTCCAGAGTCAGATCTTCTTTCTTTGACAGGTTCCTCAAAGATATTGAGTTCATGATTGGACATAAACCCAACATCTTCTGGCAGGCCGCATGGAGGGTGGTCAGCCCCCTGATTGTCTTTGCCATCTTTGTGTTTTACTTTGTCAGCCAAGTCAGTGCCAAACTGACATACATCACCTGGAATCCAAGCTATGTATGTTTTACAACTGCTGTTAGCTACATTCATCCAAATTAGACATTTTTCAATAAATGTGTATAATTTTGATATCTTTGTCACGTCACAGGTAAACTTCCCAGTGTTGGAGACATTACAATATCACAGCTGGGTCTACGTTATCATCTTCCTTCTGGCTGGAATTCCTTGTTTGGTGATCCCAGGATTTGCTTTGTACAAATATTTCCAAAGACGCTGCTGCAAGAAAACCATCAATAAACATGAGCTCAACAGCGTATCTGCCAATGTTAACATGTATGACACTCACTAGATTGGCAAGAACATGACACTGTTATTAGACAGATGCGACCTCAATAAAACGAGACCCATGCCAAACTGTTTAAGGCGTGAGGAATAGGCATTCAAAGATTGCCAGTGCAGTGACTTATTTCATGTGGGGTTTACTATGTTTGTTAAAATGTGGTTTGTTGAAGTGATTTCATTTTCAGATGTGTGGTTACATTTTTTTTTTTTTTGTGGTGATAATGTGTTAATGAAAGTATATAGTTTAAAAAGTATATTCTTTGAGAATGGTATGTTGTGTTCAGGCCACATGATACACTGCAAAAAAAAAAAAAAAAAAAATATGTTCAGCACTTTGATAAGACGTATGTCACAGTTGAGCACATTAACGGTTGAAAGCTGTATGGTTTTAGCTGGGTGCTCCGGTTTCCTCCCACAGTCCAAACTCTATATTGGCCTAAAGTGTGAATGTGAATGTTTGATTGACTGGCAAGCTGCCCAAGATGGATATCCTTAAAACAGCCTTTGGTGGCTGCTACAGATTAGACTACACACCACTTTGTAAATGCCGACACTCGTCTTCTTGGTTAATAAGTGCATCAGATTATGGAAGTTCTTTTCCATAACCTTTAATAAAGTTTCTCATTATTTTTAGATACTAAGTCAATATTTTGAGAAGGTTTCTAATTATTTTAAATGGGCTTCCATATTAGAGGGAATACTAGAATACTGAAAAGGTTTCTATGCACACTATATGCACTGAAAGTTCCCGTCCTCTACTTTGTAACAATTACTACTGAAACAATAAACATGAAACATTTTTTAGCATTTGAATTCCAAATCCAAACATGGACAGCTTGTTCCTGCACAGAATGATACAATACAAAAAGCATTGAGATTTTTCAAGGACTGGAAAAGGCGTAGCCTGATAGTTAAGATAAGCAATGAATGAAAAATGTGTTTTCTTTGACTGTAGAGTGTTTTATTATATATTAATTTTTTTATATGCTTGTTAACCACCAAGAAAACCTTGTGGTTGTGAGAGGAGGGCAATAGTAAATAAACAGCCAATACAATGCTCCAGTTGACTCACACCTTTATGAATACTAAACTCATCCTTCAGGGAGAAGTGTTGGTGACAGAGCTTCATGTGATGTATTAACCATTACGACCAAGGTTGCACCTTTTCCCACAAAACCTTGCTGACATTCCATAATGCAACACAGACTGCGCTGATAACTTCTGTTCAGGTGTCATTGGTCGCAGTAAATTACTCGGCCCCTTATCAGGATAGACAGTAGGGACAAATCACTCAGAGAGCACAAGAGAGAGTCGACGGAGAATCCCGAATGCAGAGGAGATTGTTCCACAAAGGACCCAGCTCTTTGAAGGCTCCCAGGAAAGTAGCAAACGCAACAACTAGTTACCAGAGTGGGGCCTCAGCAGCAACATTATACACATCTGGTGAAGTCTAGTGAAGTTTAAAGGTAAGCCACCATGAAACTCAAGCTGCCAAACCCAGGACTGGATAGCCGGATCTCCTCTCACGGGGAACTGGAGAAGATGGAGAAGGAGGAGGCAGGAGACCGGCCCAAATGGGACAACAAATCCCAGTATCTACTCACCTGTGTGGGTTTCTGTGTGGGACTCGGCAACGTCTGGAGGTTCCCTTACTTGTGTCAAAGCCATGGAGGAGGTAAGCTGGGATGTTCTCTGTTTGAGCTGCCAGAAAATTAGTAGTGTGTATCAATTATTAGAGGAATCTCTATGCTTCTTAACCAGTTTTCAATAACTGAGGAGAGATTTTCCAAAATTACTTTTAGCCAATATTAAACCCAGTAAATCACATCTACAAGCATAGTGTGTAACACAATAACTGACAAATTTGAAGGGATCTAAAAATGTAATGTTTTAATCCATAAAATGAGCCTATTTTCTCAACAATTGTGGGTAACCTGAGTTTTTGACTAATTTAGATTAAAATTGTTTTAATCCCAAACCGGGAATTTATTCACAGTTATCTAAAACAACAGTGATCTATACACAATATAAAGAATATATTGTAATAAACTATAAATACACCAGACTACAACAACTACAATATAAAATATAATTTACTGTATTTTAGTATAAGATGTTTATAGACTAGATCCAATATTTTTTAGTAATACACACAATTCGATTTTGTGAAGTTTGCTCTCCAATGAGCTTGAAAATAATAGTTCAGTTCTAAAAGTTAAAGATCTATCAATGAATCCCAATATAATACTCTACCACATTGGTACATATTGAAGCTAGTGGAAATTAAAATTGTTTTATTACTTCATTAATCTTTAACGACGTGTGATGTGAATACGCAAGCATAATTCAAAGTCAGTATAATGCAGCTCTTAAAGTGTGTACGATGCTTTTCATGGGCGTTTTTTTTACGGAAAAATTTTTTGTGAATGAAGTCGACTGTTGAATATTTACTGACTGCAGTGCCGATTTAAGTCATTCCACACACTTTTAACGCATTGCGCCAATGTCGTCCTTCTAGGAGCGTTTATGATCCCATTCCTCATCCTGCTCGTCCTGGAGGGAATCCCGCTGCTGCACTTGGAGTTTGCCATTGGTCAGCGCCTGAGGAAGGGCAGCGTGGGAGTGTGGCGATCAATCAATCCATACCTGACTGGGCTTGGTGGGTAAAAAAGAATGTGGTTGTGTTGCTCCAAAGTCTGCAGGTCAGTTAATCCACTTTGAATGAATTCATGGTCCCCGGAGGGTGAAGCGTGCTGACTCTCCTCTTCCCATCACCACCACGAGGTTCACTTTTGAGGTTTTATTAGATGGATTCCCATGAACTTTCGCACAGACTTCCATGGCCCCCACAGGAGGAATAGTTTTCACTTATCACAATGATCCTTTAACTTTTCACCTAGTGCCATCATCACATCAAAAATCTACCTCAGTGTGTGTTTAGTGATAACTGGAAAATATCAGTATTCACTTAACTAAGCCAGTGAACGTGTTAAACATTAAAACTGCTTCACATCAGCATGGTGGTTTTTGCATGCCAAAGTTATCCATTATCAAGAAGGTTGCGCCTTTTTGTACAAACCTTTGCTGACATTCCAGTGACTAATTGTTTCATTTTGTTGCAGGTATTGCTTCTATGCTTGTCTCATGTTTTGTGGGCATTTACTACAACACCATCATGGCCTGGATCATGTGGTATCTCTTCAATTCATTTCAAAGTCCTCTGCCTTGGAGCCAATGCCCCCTCAATGCTAACGGGACAGGTATGCATCATACATCAGGACAACCCTGTCCTTTTTTTCTTTTCAAGTTTACTAAAGTTGCTATTTGAAATTTTTCCTTTGCAGGTCTGGTGGACGAGTGTGCTCGGAGCAGCACCGTCGACTACTTCTGGTACAGAGAGACTCTGAACACCTCAACAGCTATTGACGAGTCTGGAGGTCTACAGTGGTGGATGGTGCTAGCCCTGCTGGCTGCCTGGACTTTGCTCTACGTCTGTTGCATCCGGGGCATCGAGACCACCGGAAAGGTCAGAGAGTCACATTGCATCTGGATCATCTGATGCGAGAGTGATGCCTGCTTGCTTGCATGCATATACAGTATGTTTGTTTGGTCAAATATAGAGTATTGAGATCATGTTTTTACTTTTCAGGCTGTGTACATCACCTCCACTCTGCCATACCTGGTGCTCACAATCTTCCTCATCAGAGGACTGACTCTGAAAGGATCTATAGCAGGGATCAAGTTCCTCTTCACACCAGATGTAAGCATTGTTGTAATACATCAACCAACACTTCTGATATCGAACAAAACACTGAAAACAAAACAATAGTGATGTGTGATTTTTTAATTTTCATAGCAGCGGGTGGAATATGTTGCGTTTTGACTCATCACTTAGATTTGGTTCAAAAGTCCAAAAGACAGCTCCTCATTTATATAGCGCTTTTATCCAAAGCACTTTACACTTTACAATGACTGACGTACACCCATTCACTACACACATTCACACACTGACGGTAGAGTCAACCAGAAGGGTGACAGCCAGCTCGTCAGGAGCAATTAGGGTGAGTCTTGCTCAGGGACAGCAGACACTCAGCTAGGAGGAGCTGGGGATCGAACCGGCAATCTTGCGGTTGCCAGCCAACCCGCTCTACCTCCTGAGCTAACCCCCCCCCCCCCCCTGAATGTACCATTCAGTTACCTTTTATGATCTTGCAAGACAGTCAATCACTGGTTTTATTTTGTCTCCGGGATGATTAGATTTGAGATAAAACACAACCATGTCCATGAACTATCACATAATAATTATTAACAATGTCCAGAGTGTGCAGGAGTGCTTCCTCTCAGCTCTGAAGAGTATGACAAAGGGAAACAATCAGCATGGGTGTTACGGCCAGCTCAACGGCCACAACAAAAGTGGGAGATGCACAACCAACTAAACAAAAGTAACATTTATTAAACAAATGTGCAAACATGGAAATAATGAGGCGTGTAAGTCAGCATCAGTGGTGTATGAAGGTGTATGAATGCAATGGAGAATGTGTGGTGCATGTTGTCAGTGTCTCACAGAGGAAAGGCTAAACAAACATCATCATGGCACAAGTGAAGGGAATGGTCTCTGGGAAGGCAGGGTTAAATAGGCTGGGAGGACTGGCCAGGTGCTCCCAGTTACTCAATCAGTAAGACCTGCAAGTAGAGCCCCAGTATCCAAGCAACAGGCTCTGGGCCGTCACAATGGGATTCTTAGCTCAGGTTGTAATATAATCATACTTTCTTTCCTTGAGGTAAATGAGTTAATGAATCCGGCGACGTGGTTGGATGCAGGTGCTCAAGTTTTCTACTCCTTCTCTGTGGCATTTGGTGGCCTCATTTCCTTCTCCAGTTACAACTCTATTCAGTGAGTCGCTGCCTAAAATGCACAATCATACAATGTGACTTCCTTTGAACATTTCTCCTCACATGATCATAATTGTGTATTTAGCAACAACTGTGAGCAGGATGCTGTTGTCATCTCCATCATCAACGGCTGCACCTCAGTGTACTCCGCAACGGTTATCTACTCCATCATCGGCTTCAGGGCCACGCAAAACTACGACGACTGCACAGCAGAGTGAGTTTCAAATTACGAAAAAAAAAGCTTTAAAAGAACAGTCGTTGGGACTTATTAAGACTCAACTCATCTTTTTTTAGCAACATCTTGACGCTGATGAATGCATTCAACTATCCTGAAAACAACATCACAGAAAGCAACTACAATGAGGTTTTGACCCACCTCAACCAGACAAATCCAGATATCATTCAAGGCTTACCAATAAAGACGTGTGACATGCAGGTTTTACTCAGTCAGGTCAGTAGATCATTTGACATATATGATCTCTTTTTAAATCTCACTGAAGTTATTTAGCAGGGTGCCAAAGATTGACATGAATGGTGTACACTCTTTCAGGGTGTGGAGGGAACCGGTCTAGCCTTCATTGTGTTCACGGAGGCCATCACCAAAATGCCCATTTCCCCTATGTGGGCTGTTCTCTTCTTCATCATGCTCTTCTGCCTCGGCCTGTCCACTATGTTTGGGAACGTAGAAGGAGTGGTGGTTCCTTTGCAGGACCTCAATTTGCTGCCCCGAACGTGGCCCAAAGAAGTTTTCTGTGGTAATTTTCTGATTTTCCCATAAAATATAATACTTTTTCATGTTGGAATAGGAACATTTGATTGAGAGATATTAACCACTGTTATTGTTTTTTCCCCAGGTCTGACTTGCTTAGTGTCTTTCGCTGTTGGGCTCATCTTTTCCCTGCGTTCTGGAAACTATTGGCTAGCTCTCTTTGACAACTTCGCTGGCTCTATCCCCCTTCTGATCATTGGATTTTGTGAAATGATCGCTGTTGTGTACATCTACGGCATAGATAGGTGAGTCTAACATGTAGTATATCAACACTAGTGGCTTTGTATTTAGTACAAATTAGCTAATGTTAACACTAGGGATACCTTAGTCTGACTTTTACAGTCCTGATACTGATATCCGGACTTTGGGTATCCGCTGATACAGAGAAGTGATCCGATACTGGTGTTTAGCCTAATCACTGACATGTATGCCT
This sequence comes from Chelidonichthys spinosus, assembly GCA_029853015.1. Classification (NCBI taxonomy): domain Eukaryota; kingdom Metazoa; phylum Chordata; class Actinopteri; order Perciformes; family Triglidae; genus Chelidonichthys; species Chelidonichthys spinosus. The sequence continues at coordinate 17,553,583 of CM056836.1, read as the reverse complement.
TACTGTGTGGAAGAGAATGGGACCATTATTTGTTTGGAAACACCAGGCATGATTTAAAGATTGCATTCCTAACTGTATAAAAACAAAATATTACTCATAAACGCATAAATATGAATTTACCCAATTTCTTTAAATAATGGTATTCAATACCTGATCAGTCAATTGTGAACGATACCCAAGCCAGATATCAGAGTCAGTGTCTCTTGTTAACACACTAACATACTAATCAGCATGTTAGCATTGCCATTGAGAGTATGATAGAATGCTGACATTAGCATTTAGTTTGAAGCACCTCTGTGCCCAAAACCATCCTCACAGAGCTGCTTGCATGTAGCTGTAGACCCTTAGTCTTTTGTGATACTTGCATAAGACAGAGACAGCTGCTTGACATGCCCATGATTGTACATCATGTAGCAAGACTGGTGAGAAATGTAGAAAATGTGTTATTTTTTTGCTCAGCATTTCAGTAACACTGCTGATGGAAGCAGTGAAAATATTACTTGTAAGAAAGCAAATATATGATTTTACCCTGTTTCCAGTTTTAATGTTTGGACATACCGTTACGCAGAGTAGGTTATTTAGAAAAACCACAGACTTTGACTTTGAACGCATTGCAGAACCAAAATAGCCCCGGCCCCTTTGTTCAGACCTCTGTTCAAAGCCGCTCCCTCAGAACACAGAACGAGTGCTCTAGGTCGGCCGTGTGCACAATCAGGAAATAAGCATTGACAGACAATTATTTTCTCTCGCCTGAGTTTTTTGATTGGACGGGGTTTTTACAGTTTTGTTACGCCCACATTTTTTCATATTGTTTTTATGTCGGAACATTTTTATCTATTCATTGCTATCGGTGTGTTATGATGATTTCAAGTAGGAATTGAATGTGTTTCTGAATAAAATCACCAACTCAATTTTTAAGTAACAGATTTGTGCAGCTTTTACACGTTGAACACATACAAAAGCCATGCATGCTGCTTTATTTACTGTATCTAATAAAAGTCCAAGGTTGTCTTTTATGGACGCTCTCTGATATTACATACTCCCTCTTTTGCTTTTCACAGGTTTAACAAGGACATTGAGTTTATGATCGGCCACAAGCCCAATGTTTTCTGGCAGGTGACATGGAGGTTCATCAGTCCATTCATTATGGTCATCATCTTGATTTTCTACTTTCTGACCCAATTCAGCAGCCCTTTCACCTATCTGGTGTGGGACCAGGAGGCGGTGAGTGTGCTCATTACTGTAGTTAAAGAGCTTTTTAGATGTGTTGTCTTAACATTATTTGTATTATTGACTGTGTGTGTGTGTGTGTGTGTGTGTGTGTGTGTGTCGTAGTAGTCAGTAAGTTAGTGTACATTTTATATTATATTTTATTTTTTATTTTCTGGCCGTAGGAGAGCTTCCCTACCCTTGACAAGCGTCCGTATCCTTCCTGGATCTACGTTATGATCTTCGTCCTGGCAGGCTTTCCCAGTTTTTCCATCCCAGGGTTCGCCCTCTACAAATTCATCCAGAGAAAATGCTGCAGGCAGAAGGACTGCAGTGATGAAACTGTGGACACTATCTCTGCCAAAATACAAATGAGTGAAAGAAATTAAGTTATTAGATAGCTTTCACTTATATTTAAGAAGAAATTTATGAACACATACTTAACACCCATAAAAATATGAGTTGTCATATTGTGGTTTGTATGCTTACAACTTTTTTGTTCTTCCTTATGCCTTGTACAAGGACTGATTTTTCATTTTCTGTAAAAATGTGTAATTTTGTAGAAGAGAGTAATTGTTGCCTGCTTTGTGTGCATTTGTGATATTAGTTTCTTGTTGTGTTGTGTATCACATATAAGTATATGTTGTACAGATGTTGACTTTTTGGGACATGCGCTTATTCCTATTTGTGCCAAGAATTAGACGAGAAGATTGATACCAGTCTTATGTTTTTGCATTAAATATACACCAGCATAGCTTAGCTTAGCATGGAGGCTGGGAAAATGTGTAAAATCACCATTTAGGGAACAACCAGGCTGTTTAACAAGCTAAGCTAATGGCTATAGCTGTACAGATTTAGCACAGATACTGTATGTGCGTGCTATCAAACTCAAGTAACTCCTTTTTCCAAAGAATGTGAAGCTAATCTGTATGCATGTATCTAGTACACAAAATTATGTTGTATTTTAATATTTTAGCTAATTATTGTTAAAATGTTCACAAAATGTATGCATGTCTTAGATTTTTTTAAAGCAGAAAAAAACAATGTTTAATTCATGGCATCAGTCATTTTTAGGACATTTTTGTGTTATGTTATTGCACTGCCATAACCATCCTACAAAACTACATTCCCACACAAACACAGTTTTAAAATTGCATTTCCATGGAAACACTGCACCATTACCACAATTGAACTGCTTGGTTGTAGTAAAACATGATTGTTCGCCTTAAAACATATTACATATGTACAGTCCACCACCCTGACCTCCTCCATTAGAAATTAATTTGTCAAGAGCAAAACACAATCTGAGACAAATATTTCTTTTTGTGTGGGAATGTCATTTTTATGAGACCAAGCTGGCCATAAACTGTCACTATGATCTCTTACAATTTTTTTTTTGTTTGTTTGCCCACTAAAACTGATACTTGAGACGTCATTGAGACACAATGACTATAACCTCCTGCAACTCATTTACCAAACCCCTGAACCATAAAAGCACATTTCCTGTTTTACACTGCAGTCCTAAACCACACTTTTTTCAAAGACACAATTCTCTAATTATATATAGACTTAAATGTTCTATCATCTACTCCGACTCATCACATGGATAAACACATGTTGCATGTTTGTTCAAATTAGTGATCTGAGATTTTGCTATAAAAAGGTGAGCTCTTCTGATTTGGAGCAATGGATGCCAACATAAGAGAGTGAGAGGCATATAAAGAGTTAGGAGGAGGAGGAGGAGGAGGAGGAGGAGAAGATGCAAGACCAAGACCAGGAAATAATCTCCGATGATTCGGACCAGTTTGGTTGACCTTGGTCTAATGAACCAACCAAACCAAACCTGAGCAGGCAAGAAAAATACTCATTACAGCATATCAATATATTACTAAATGATTACTGTAGTAATTAAAGTTAGTATTAGTAATGGAAGCTACCAAAAATAAACCAATAAAAACATGGCAACATAAATCACCATCTTGATTGAGGAGTAATGACTTCTACATGCTCACACATGTTTGTTTGAAAGCTCACCACCTGAAAGAATACTGGTGAAGTGGTATTGGATGACATGTTGTCATGGCTTCTTGGTACAAAACGGCTTCCGTAGTTGCAATAAAGCGACGTGCTAGAGAACACTATTCGTTTGAATACAAAATACAATTTCACCACTAGATGGGAGTAGTTCCTACACACTGTCTCTTTAACTTATTAAAACTTCCAGGTCTGTCACTTGATGACTTTTCGCTCATTAGGAAAGACACCTCTGTAACTCAGGCACCACCTCTAGTTGTAGCCAATCGCTGACAATGATTTTGAAAGAAACGCCTTCAAAATAAAATACATGAGTATCAAATTACCAAAGCAAGGGTATGATCCCCTCTGCGCTGCCAGACGAGTGTCATAATTTAATTATTAATAATACTTTTTAAATTATAAACCTTAAAGCAGATTGACATAGCACTTTTACAATTGAATGACTGGATGACTGAGACAAAAATCCTGAGTGTGCACTCATTGGATGGTATATGACCAGCAACAGATAAAGTAAAAGATCATAAACGTGTGTCAACATTGCTAAGGGCTTTATGTGTTTCATACACATTTACCGAGCCCTTACCAATGCTTCGACTGCAGCAGGCACTATTTCTCTGCTTCAGTGCCCGTGAGACACCATGAGACTAGTGCTTCCTAACCCAGGACTGGATCTCAGGATCCCTAACTATGAGGATATGGACAGGATGGAGAAGGAGGAGGCTGATGACAGGCCCAAGTGGGACAACAAAGCCCAGTATATTCTAACCTGTGTGGGTTTCTGCATTGGGCTCGGTAACGTGTGGCGATTCCCTTACTTGTGTCAAAGTCATGGAGGAGGTAAGACAAAGAAAGTTTTATTTTAAGAAGGCATTTAATGTATCCATATATGATCTCAAATATCTAATCCGTGAACATAACTACCTATTTCATTTTCTATAAAAAAATTACCTTAAAACGAAGGCTACCGAAGGCTAGGAGGTAAGTTAAATATATCACTCATTAATGGCTAGTCCAATGTCAGTGCATTACAGCTGCCTCACTAAACTGCTGTGTCTCTTACATGTGGTGTCCACACAGACAGTGTCGCTGCATAATAGGCAGAGTGTTTTCTTTTCATTATATATGTAATTTATTTTTTTATTTTTAGACAAAGAAATAAAATAAGAATGCTGTGCTCATTTGTAAGTAATAATAATAAACTATTCTGTGTGGGTGTTTTTTGTATTTAATGATTCACAGGAAGTGGGATGGTGTTCATGGGCATGCATTCTAAAAGTAGAATCTGTTGTTTTTCTGTGACTTGTTAACTAGAAGGTTCAATCTCAGAACAGGAGACACATGACGTAATGATGAAAAAAACAATATCAATGTCAGATTTGAGTCTGTTGTCAGTGGTTTAAAAAAATGCTGTTGTGTGTTGTTGCAATGTTTTTGCATAAAAATATATATTCCAAATTGTGTTGTCAACTGCAAAACTTTATCATAACAATTATTTCTATATCTTACATGCCAGTATAAAACCTTGAAATGGGTCACAGTCCTTTTTTTGACTCAATTTCTCTTTAAGATAGCAATTAACTACACATATATGCTGAAGTTTAGCCATATTGTACAAATTATTAACATTTTTATCCAATGATGTCGAGGGACAAAAAAAAAATTCAGCAAGATTTGTCTTCTGGGGACCATGTTTGTCTGTACAAAAGTTCATGGCAATCAATCCCACAGCTGTTCAGATATTTCAGTCCAGACCAAAAGCAAGAAGCAACCGACAGACCGACTCGCATTTACAGGAAGGTGCTAGCATATATATCCTAGAAATTCTACAACCACAAAGAAAAGAGGATACCTGAGTTGTCTCAAAGAGACAAAGCAACATGGCAGCCCTGACTGAAAATAACATTAATAATGTCAAGATACACATAATTACACAATAAATATGCAAAATTCAAATATTACCAACTTGTACAATTTGCAGGTGCATTTTTGATTCCCTATCTGATCCTGCTGGTGCTAGAAGGAATGCCTCTTCTGCTGCTGGAGTTTGCCATCGGCCAGCGTCTCAGGAAAGGCAGCGTGGGAGTGTGGAGGGCTATCAGCCCTTATCTGACTGGTGTTGGTAAGTAAAATAGTCTCTGGAATAAAGAGGGGGGGCTGGAGCTGATCCCAGCTGTCATTGGGTGAAGGCAGGGTATACCCAGACAGAACGCCTGTCTATCACAGGACTGACATGTAGAGACAAACAACCATTCACACTCATGTTAACACCTACAGGACATCTAGAGTCATCAATGAACCTATCCCTATCCTGCATGTCTTTGTACTGTGGGAGGAAGCCGGAGAACCCTGAGAGAACCCACGCTTACACAGGGAGAACATGTAAACTCCACACAGAAGGAGCCCGAACCCTGTGTCTCTCTGTGTCTAAAGTATTTGATCACCTGCCTTGACCCTATGAAATTGAGTGACATCCCATTCTTAATCCATAGGGTTTAATGTGACGTTGGTCCACCCTTTGCAGCTATAACAGCTTCAACTCTTCTGGGAAGGCTTTCAGGCCTTCACGGGAATTTTTAACCATTCTTGGGAAGGTCTGACTCTCAGTCACCAATTCATCCCAAAGGTGTTCTATTAGGTTGAGGTCAGGACTCTGTGCTGGCTTGGTAGGAAGCCAACTTCCACTGCAGTTGACCAATCAGAATGGAATCTGGAGTTCACAGGTACGTGTCACTTTCAGTGACACAGGCCTGCAGGCAGATGGGGGAGGGGGAAGACCCCCTTTGGAGGTGCGTAGCTGTGTTTCCACAGCTCTCAGAAGGCCACATGAAGTTTGGAGGTCTGTAGCAATTGACTCTGCAGAAAGTTGGCGACCTCTGTGCACTATACGCCTCAGCATCTGCTGACCCGTCATTTTACGTGGCCTACCACTTGTTGGCTGAGTTGCTATCATTCCCAATCACTTCCACTTTGTTATTATCCCACTGACAGTTGACTGGAATATTTAGGAGTGAGGAAATTTCACGACTGGACTTGTTGCACAGGTGGCATCCTATCACAGTACCACGCTGGAATTCACTGAGCTCCTGAGAGCGACCCATTCTCTCCCAATGAATAATGCTGTCCCTCAGGTATAGCCTCCATGCTGGTGTCCTTATTGGTGGGGCTGTACTACAACACCTTAATAGCCTGGATCCTGTGGTATCTCTTCAATTCCTTTCAAAGTCCACTGCCTTGGACCCAATGTCCCCTCAATGACAACGGGACAGGTGAATATACATACATGTTCAGCCCATTCATGCACACCAAAGCACCCATATTGCCTCATTGTTTATTGTTGCTCCTGCAGGATTTGTACCAGAGTGTCAACGGAGCTCGACTGTGGATTACTATTTTTACAGAGTGACTTTAAATAGTTCAACCTCTATAGCTGACTCTGGGGGAATCCACTGGCCCATAGTTCTCTGCCTGTTAACGGCCTGGACAGTCATTGCAATCTGCTGCATAAGGGGCATCGGCACTTCAGGCAAGGTTCGTTGAACACTAAATTGACCACTAGCTAAGCCCCCCCTCCCATTATTACTGTTGCTATGCTAGCAAGTTACGCTAACAGTGGCATAATGAGTTGGTTGACAAAAGCTGAATCTTTATGTTTTCAGCTGACCTAATGACTCAGATAAGGACCCTAAGGCGCATTAAATGATGATGCAAACGCTTGACAGATGGGTTTCTGTCAGTTGTGTTTGCTGCAGCTATGATTAGAAAATTGGTATTTGGAGGAGGGGTTTAGCAAATAATCAATTATGATACATTACTGAAAAGACTTCAACCTGATGTCCATTAATGGAGATGTTTAAATGTTTTTCTGGTCATAAACTCAGGCAGTCTACGTCACAGCCATCCTGCCTTACATAGTGCTGGCCATCTTCCTGATCCGAGGACTGACCCTTAAAGGCGCCCTGAGTGGAATAAAGTTCCTCTTCACACCACAAGTATGTTTAAAATCTTAGATTGAAAAGTATAGATCGCCTAGCTCAAAGCTATATCACGATGCATGTCTCACTATTGCAGGTTGAGGAGTTGATGAACCCAACAACTTGGCTGGATGCAGGTGCCCAGGTCTTCTATGCCTTTGGTTTGGGGTGGGGAGGCCTCATCTCCTTCTCCAGCTACAACTCTGTTCAGTAAGGTCCTGTGTTATCTTAATTTGCTCCTAAAACCTAATTTTGCTCACTTTGCTTATTTTTCTCCCCAAGCAACAACTGCATGCAAGATGCTGTGATCCTGTCAGTCATAACTGGCCTCACCTCAATCTTTGCTGCCACAGTCACTTACTCCATCATTGGCTTCAGGGCCACGGAGAAATATGAAAACTGCATCAGCGAGTGAGTAATCTCCATATGTGGGTTTCAGTGTTTTTGGATGTGTGTTTTTTAATGTTTTGCGCAATGTTTTTTGAGTTCATGGTTTTGAATTATTTCAGTTATGATGAATTGACAAACAAGACTTTCCATCTATAACTCAAACAGTTGTATGGCCTGTGTGAAGACAGTTAATTTCAGATTTCTTCCACGTCTATTTCTATACGTCGGTCACATGTTCATGTGCATGTTGAATTAACTTTTAGTTGCTGTTATCGTTTCTTACTTTATCACCGTAATAGTCTTTTAGCCAATGCTAGCAGGATGGCTCGAGGGATGGTAAAGTTAGTTGGTTGGTCAGGAGATTCACCATTTTGTATTGAAATAATATTGTGTGCTTATATATATACACTCAACAAAATTCCAGATACACAATATTACCATTTCTCTCAAACATTGTTCACAAATCAGTCTAAATGTGTGATAGTGAGCACTTCTGCTTTGCTGAGATAATCCATCCCACCTCACAGGTGTGCCACATCAAGATGCTGATCTGACATCATGATTAGTGCACAGGTGTACCTTATACTGCCCACAATAAAAGGCCACCCTGAAATGTGCATTTTTTTGCTTTATTGGGGGTCTGGGGACTCAGAACCAGTCAGTATCTGGTGTGACCACCATTTGCCTCATGCAGTGCAACACATCTTCTTCGCATAGAGTTTATCAGATTGTCAATTGTGGCCTGTGGAATGTTGGTCCACTCCTCTTCAATGGCTGTGCGAAGTTGCTGGATATTAGTGGGAACTGGTACACGCTGTTGTATACGCCGGTCAAGCACATCCCAAACATGCTCAATGGGTGACATGTCCGGTGAGTATGCTGGCCATGCAAGAACTGGGACATTTTCAGCTTCCAAGAATTGTGTACAGATCCTTGCAACATGGGGCCGTGCATTATCTTGCTGAAACATGAGGTGATGTTCATGGATGTATGGCACAACAATGGGCCTCAGGATCTCATCACGGTATCTCTGTGCATTCAAAATGCCATCAATAAAATGCACCTGTGTTCTTCGTCCATAACAGATGCCTGCCCATACCATAACCCCACCACCACCATGGGCCACTCGATCCACAACATTGACATCAGCAAAGCGCTCACCCACACAACGCCACAGACGCTGTCTGCCATCTGCCCTGAACAATGTAAACCGAGATTCATCCGTGAAGAGAACACCTCTCCAACGTGCCAGACGCCATCGAATGTGAGCATTTGCCCACTCAAGTCTGTTACGGCGACGAGCTGGAGTCAGGTCAAGACCCCGATGAGGACGACGAGCATGCAGTTGAGCTTCCCTGAGACGGTTTCTGACAGTTTGTGCAGAAATTGTTTGGTTATGCAAACCAATTGTTTCAGCAGCTGTCTGAGTGGCTGGTCTCAGACGATCTTGGAGGTGAACCTGCTGGATGTGGAGGTCCTGGGCTGGTGTGGTTACACGTGGTTGTGAGGCCGGTTGGATGTACTGCCATATTCTCTGAAACGCCTTTGGAGACGGCTTATGGTGGAGAAATGAACATTCAGATCTGGTTGACATTCCTGCTGTCAGCATGCCAATTGCACGCTCCCTCAATGCTTGTGGCATCTGTGGCATTTTGCTGTGAGACAAAACTGCACATTTCAGAGTGGCCTTTTATTGTGGGCAGTATAAGGTACACCTGTGCACTAATCATGATGTCAGATCAGCATCTTGATGTGGCACACCTGTGAGGTGGAATGGATTATCTCAGCAAAGCAGAAGTGCTCACTATCACTCATTTAGACAGATTTGTGAACAATGTTTGAGAGAAATGGTAATATTGTGTATCTGGAATGAATTTTAGATCTTTAAGTCCATCTCATGAAAAATGGGAGCAAAAACAAAAGTGTTGCGTTTATATTTTTGTTGAGTGTATATATTCACAGCCACCAAAGGGTGACTTGTGTGGCTTCAGTGAAATGTAATCTAACAACTATTAGATGGATTTCTGTGACATTTACATTCATTCCCCACGAGATGATTGTATGAACTTGTGTGGTGTGTGTGTATACATGAATAGCATGGCTGTAAACTCAGATAACAAAGAGGAAAATCTGTACTCAGACGATAAGAATACTGAAACCTCATGAGCTACATTTAAATGAATGGAGTCCTTTTACAATGTGTTTCAATGTGAGTAAGGGCATGAGAGTAATGTATTAAAAACTTTAAATTCTTTTAATTTCCAGTAATGTAGGGTTACTAATCTGTGACATATCTTCTCCCCAGTTACATCATGACATTATTAAATGCATTTGACCTTCCTGAAGGCAACATCACTACAAGCAACTACGAGGAAGCCTTCAATCATCTAAACAGCTCCTACCCTGATGTTGTTCTTGGATTGGACATCCAAACTTGTGACATGCACAGACTTCTCAGTGAGGTGACGATATTGATGAACATCTATAATAACACCAAATTATGATATAATAAACATATTTTTTTGCAGGGAGTGGAGGGAACAGGTCTGGCTTTCATTGTGTTCACAGAAGCCATCACCAAGATGCCTGGTTCTCCAGTCTGGTCTGTCCTCTTCTTCGTCATGCTTCTCTGCCTGGGAATCTCAACCCTGTTTGGAAACATTGAGGGGGTGGTGGTCCCACTGAAAGATCTAAATGTTTTCCCTAAGAAATGGCCCCATGAAGCACTAACTGGTAATTTGGCTTTCAAAATCAATGCAATCAGATCTGAGAAACATCTCTGGTGTTCAATCCATTTTGTTTTAGTACAATTTGTCTTGTTTATGCGTTTCAGGAGTAACATGTGCTGTCGCCTTCATCATCTGTCTCCTGTTTGCTCAGCATTCAGGGATTTATTGGGTAACGCTCTTTGACAACTTTGCTGGATCGGTTCCACTTCTAACAATTGGATTGTTTGAGATGATATCTGTTGTATACATCTACGGGATAGACAGGTTTGTGCTCATTCATATTAACATAGCATCAAGTTGATTTGCCAGATACTGAGAAAAACTTGATGGAGATGGCCAACTCTTGACTTAATTCCATAACTCTTTGAAACTCATTGAAACCCTTTTCTGTGGCAGGTTCAATGCGGACTTGGAATTCATGGTTGGGCATAAACCCAACATCTTTTGGCAGGTTACATGGAGGTTCATCAGTCCTCTAATCGTTTTGGTTATTTTAGTTTTCTACCTGGTGACACAAGTCCAGAAAGAGCTCACCTACCTAGTCTGGGATCCCAACTCTGTAAGTACATAAGCTCCATGAAGTTCTTCCTATGTGGTACAGCAAACAATAAGCATCCTGTCAGATACTTCATTGTATGACAGCCATTGCAAACCAAATTCACTACTCATACTGCTTTCTGGTTAACAGGAGGAGTTCCCCTCTCTGGCATCAGTACCGTACCCTTGGTGGGTCTACCTGATCATCTTTCTTTTGGCAGGAGTCCCCAGTCTGGCAGTGCCTGTGTATGCATCATGTAGGCTGTTTTTTGTTTGCTGCAAGAAAAACATACAATCAAAATAGGCCTAAACTCAACTTAAAAACTCAAAACGTTTCAGCATACAACATGCGAGACTCTTGGATTACAATACTGATGTTTTATTCATGCACTTCTGTATAAATAAAACATGATTTTTTTGTAATGCTGCTGTATTAATTACATAATTATATAATTAATAATACAATTGTTGTATTGGACCACCCTAAAGAAAGACAGCACACTGTTTTCTATCCATCAATATTTTATGCATGTTGGTACCATGTTCCTGAGAGATTAACACACTGCAAATAAAAAATATATACAAAAAAAAAAACGTCTCCACCACATTGTACTTAAAATCATTAGCTTTCAGCTTGATCACTGTACAGAATAAATGATAAAACAAGCAGCCGATGTAGAGCAGCAAATCTGCTGAAAGAGGGAGACATTGAGCTAACAGACAGAGTGAGCAGGTGATGAAAAGAAGCACAACATTCAGTGTAGCAGGCAAGATGCATGTGATAGAGACAGTGGAGTCTTTGACAGCATTGTTAAAAGGTGCTTTTACTATTGAAATCGATACCATTTTTCCATTATAATAATAAACAAATGAAAGGTGGGCTGAATTGATGGAGTCTGTTATATGGTATGCACTAAATTACATAATAACTAACTTGATTAGCTAATAATAATAATTAGTCATTTTATTGATGTATGTTCCAGTGAGACTGAACTTTGCCTCTTGCTCGCCAATTCACTTGATTAACTGCCAGACTATTATCCTTTAATGATTCACAAATTTACACCTCTCTGCGTGCTCAAGTCTCATATAATGACTGAATCTGTTAAAGATCATTGTCAAGTAAGGTTGGTACACCATCACTGTACATTTACAACAAAATCATGTGACAATAAGGCTCAGCAATGGTTCCATCAGTCAATAAAAACACTGTGGGCAGGTATCAGAAGTGAGGGTAAGTTAGAGTCAGGGAGACCTCTTTAATATTTACAGGGTACATTAATATAGTGGGCACTGGGTCAAAAAACATGATATACTTAAAAAAATACATTTTAGGATTGTTTTAATATCAGGCTTTTTATTTCAATTAATTCAGGAGCATGTCACAACAAGATGTCTTGATCAGAATATAATGTCTTCATTCCCAAAGTCTGATGAAGTTTCTGATTGTTAAATTGAAGGTCCCTTCCTCTCTCCCTCTCAGGACAAACCAGGGTTGACGTATGGTAAATTGATTAAACATACTGTGTTGATTAAGAATATACAAGCACACAACTGAAACAATGAAGGTCTAAAACTAGAGTTCAACAAGTTCCCAATTCAAGGTAGGGCCTCAAGATTAGATAATGAAGCAGGACCTACCTTACCACAGCTTATCAGCTCAGTTGGTAATGTGTTTTTGTGCTGAATTCCAAACAAAGCTGCAAATAAAATCAGCACAACTAGTTGAAACACAGTAATTATATAGAAGGATCTGACCCACCTGTCCCAGTTGATAATCCAGCCTTGGTTTCACAAATCCAGTGATGTGATTGCAGGTAGGTGCACAAGTTTTGTTCCCTTTGGAGATCGCCTCTCTTTCTCCAGGCGCAACTCCACTAATTGCTCCAAGAGGCAGTTTGGATGAATTCTGTTCAAATTTTCCATTAAAATATGCTTTGCTAAACAACTGTGAGCAGGAATCCATTCTCGTAGTCATCAACAATGCTTTTACCACTGATTATCTGCTTCATTATCAGCCTCAGGGCCACACACCAATATGACCATGAGAGAATGAGTTTTAGATCGGGCAGAAAAGTCGGAGTGCTTCCTGGAGCAATGTATTCAAACACAGGGTCCTCTTGCTATGAGATGACAGTGGTTACCTGCCATGTCATTGTTTTATGTCGACAGTTTCATTTCATTTAATGAGTAAATGGCCTTATAAAAATCAGAAATGCAGGGTGTGCATTGGCTAATCTGTGAATTGCACGAGATAAAGTAAAAGCTCATAAACTCGTTTGAACATTGCCGAGAGCAAACGCCAAGCTCTCACTTTGACTTCCAAGAACCATCGTGTAACATCTCAGCTTCCGCACGCTCACCATGAGACTGGTGCTCGCCAATCCGGGACTGGATGACAGGATCCCTTCCCATGAGGATCTGGACAGGATGGAGAAGGAGGAGGCCGGGGACAGGCCCAAGTGGGACAACAAGGCCCAGTACATTCTCACCTGTGTGGGCTTCTGCATTGGGATCGGCAACGTGTGGCGATTCCCTTACTTGTGTCAAAGTCACGGAGGAGGTAGGCTCAGATGAAAATGGGAAAGGAACATCTTTTCGATTATGGACTGACAATTCTTGCATGATTGACAAATTATAGTGTGGTTGAGGGGCTAAGGACTAACCTGTACCTTTTTGGTACTTCTCTATACAGAATCACAAAATTTCAAATTTCCTAGGTGTCACTACAACTTGAATGTTAACATTAATGTAATTTACAACTGTGAAACTGCAAAGTAATTAACTCTAACAGGAATATCATACATGAATCCAGCATTGTCGTTGAGATATTACGATTGATTAACCATTAAATTATACAAACGACCAACCCAACTCCCCCTAGTAGCTACCTGGAAGGAGAAAACCCAGCAGAGCAAGAAAAGCAGTGGGGTTTGGGTTGCAACAGGTGTTTCAAATATTTGTGTGCATTGTTCACAGGCAGTGGCATGTTGCACTGTAAACATTATATCTAGCGTCCAAGCTTTATTTGTCATAAATGCAAGAATACCCTGATGTGTAATTGTGCTTCCGATCATTCTTTCTCAGGTGCCTTTTTGATTCCCTATCTGATCCTGCTGGTGCTGGAAGGAATGCCTCTCTTACTAATGGAGTTTGCCATCGGCCAGCGTCTCAGGAAAGGCAGTGTGGGAGTGTGGAGGGCCATCAACCCTTATCTGACTGGTGTTGGTGAGTTAGTGGGCTCTGGAACAAGTTGTTCAAAAGCAGAGGCAAAAAGATACCCCATGGGTTAATGATTCTGTCCTTCACAGGTATAGCCTCCATGCTGGTGTCCTTATTGATTGGACTTTACTACAACACCTTAATAGCCTGGATCCTGTGGTATCTCTTCAATTCCTTTCAAAGCCCATTGCCTTGGACCCAATGTCCCCTCAATGACAACGGGACAGGTGAATATACACGCAGAGATACTCATCGAGCACACAAACTCGTGGTTAAAACATTTGCAGAAGACTATTTCTTGCCCCTTCAGGATTTGTATCGGAGTGTGAACGGAGCTCGACTGTGGATTACTATTTTTACCGAGTAACTCTTAACAGTTCGGCCTCTGTAGCTGACTCTGGAGGAATCCACTGGCCCATAGTACTCTGCCTGCTGGCCGCCTGGTCAGTTATGTGTGTCTGCTACATACGGGGGATCGGCACTTCAGGCAAGGTTCGTCAAACCTTCACACAAACACAATACTGTGCTGAATCACGACTGTCCAAATTATTTCATATTTTTCTTTTCTTGTCTTGAACTCAGGCAGTCTACGTCACAGCCATCCTGCCTTACATAGTGCTGGCCATCTTCCTGATTCGAGGACTGACCCTTAAAGGCTCCCTGAGTGGAATAAAGTTCCTCTTCACACCACAAGTATGTTTCAAAATGCTATTTAAAAAAAAAAGCCAATTATAATAACACAAAAACACATCACAATACATGTCTCACTATTGCAGGTTGAGGAGTTGATGAACCCAACAACTTGGCTGGATGCAGGTGCCCAGGTCTTCTATGCTTTTAGCTTAGCTTGGGGAGGCCTCATCTCCTTCTCCAGCTACAACCCTGTTCAGTAAGAGACATTTATACCACTATAAAGATAGAAGCCATTCTCTCTCGTCCTGAATCTTTTGCTTTTTACCCTCATTTCACCAGTAACAACTGCATGCAAGATGCTGTGATCCTGACGGCCATCACTGGCCTCACTTCAATCTATGCTGCCACAGTCACTTACACCATCATTGGCTTCAGGGCCACTGAGAAATATGAAAACTGCATCAGCGAGTGAGTAATCTCAGTATTTGGTTTTCAGTGTTTTATCAATACTTTACGCATGATTCCTTCCTACTACAGCCACATGTTCAGATGCAAGTTGAAGAAGTTGTTGGTTGATGTTATCATTCCTCCTGGGAGGGTATTTTAAGTATTTTAGCCAATGCTAGTAGGGTGGCTCGAGGGAGGGTTTACCACTTTGATTCAGACTGAAATATCTGTATCACTGTTAAGGCCGGTTAGAGAAGCCGAGAGCAGCAGGTAAACCGTAGTAGCAAACAGACTGTACAATCTAGGAGAGCATTGAGGGAGGAACCAGGTATTTGTAGCTGAGCAGGATAAAGCTGATGACTGGCAGCTGGTGGCCTGACTCTCACACACTTGACTCCACTCCTGTCAAGAGAGTGAGACACTACAGCTAGGCAGAGGTGGAGGCCATGACCATTACAAATCAATATTGTATAGATATTCACATATTATGATTGTATGAACTTGTGTGGTGTGTGTGTGTGTGTGTATACATGGCTAGCATGGCTGTAAACTCGTTAAACAAAGAGGAAAATCTGTACTCAGACAATAAGAATACTGAAACCTCATGAGCTACATTTAAATGAATGGGGTCCTGTTACAGTGTGTTTCGATGTGAGTAAGGGCATGAGAATAATGTATTAAAAACTTGAAATTCTTTTAATTTCCAGGAATGTAGGGTTACTAATCTGTGACATATCTTCTCCCCAGTAACATCATGACATTATTAAATGCATTTGACCTTCCTGAAGGCAACATCACTTCAAGCAACTACGAGGAAGCCTTCAATCATCTCAACAGCTCCTACCCTGATGTTGTTCTTGGATTGGACATCCAAACTTGTGACATGCACAGACTTCTCAGTGAGGTGACGATATTGATGAACATCTATAATAAGACCAATTTATGATATAATAAACATATTTTTTGCAGGGAGTGGAGGGAACAGGTCTGGCCTTCATTGTGTTCACAGAAGCCATCACCAAGATGCCTGGTTCTCCAGTCTGGTCTGTCCTCTTCTTCGTCATGCTTCTCTGCCTGGGAATCTCAACCCTCTTTGGGAACATTGAGGGGGTGGTGGTCCCACTGAAAGATCTGAATGTGTTACCTAAAAGATGGCCTCAAGAAGCACTAACTGGTATTCCGTTTTGCCGCTACAACAACCTACACATTGGCTTTGCAACCTGGGACAAACTGATTGTCAGATTCTTGTTTTAACACAAGTTGCCTCGTTTTATGTGTTTCAGGAGTAACATGTGCTGTCGCCTTCATCATCTGTCTCCTGTTTGCGCAGCATTCAGGGATTTATTGGGTAACGCTCTTTGACAACTTTGCTGGATCGGTTCCACTTCTGACCATTGCATTGTTTGAGATGATATCTGTTGTATACATCTACGGGATAGACAGGTTAGTGCTTATTCAAATTAACATAGCATCAACTTGATTTGCTCAGATACTGAGAAAAACTTGATGGAGATGGCCAACTCTTGACTTAATTTCATAACTCTTTGAAACTCATTGAAACCCTTTTCTGTGGCAGGTTCAATGCGGACTTGGAATTCATGGTTGGGCATAAACCCAACATCTTTTGGCAGGTTACATGGAGGTTCATCAGTCCTCTAATCGTTTTGGTTATTTTAGTTTTCTACCTGGTGACACAAGTCCAGAAAGAGCTCACCTACTTAGTTTGGGATCCCAACTCTGTAAGTACACAAGCTTGTAAAAATAATGTTTTCATTTAAATTTGGGTGAATACAATTCTGATCTCATTGTCAGCATAGATAATTTGCTACCTTTCTATTTCTAATGATGCCTCATTGCAAACTCGACAAATTAATAATTTATTTATTTATACACCTTATTATACTGTTTTGTGGTTTACAGAAGGAGTTTCCGTCTCTGGCATCAGTACCGTACCCTTCATGGATCAATGCGGTCATCTTTCTTTTGGCGGGAATCCCCAGTCTGGCAGTCCCTATGTATGCATTATATAGGTTTGTCTTTGTTTCCTGCAAGAAAAAATAAAATCCAAATAGTTTGCCACATTTCTTAAATTGATTTAAAAGTCGTACATTTAAGATATTAATGAAATTAAAGATTATGCCATCTGTGTTGTTGCTACCTACCATTAAAGGTACAACAACTACTGTTCATACTTATATATCTTCTTCCTCTTATAGAACATGTTTACGTGCTTGGATGTTAAAAAAACACATTTTTGTCTCAAATTGTCTGCGCTGCAGCACCTGTTTACGCCCTGTGTCTGAAATGGTACGTTTGAGCGGCTGTCTGTTTAAGGTCCCGGATGGTCATAGCTTTAAGAACCGGTTGTCTGAATCGGTCTCCAGTTAGCCTGCAGGGCAGAGGTTACTATGCATCACTATTTCATATAAACCACACATGCACAATAGAGAAGACGTGTTAGCCTCCTGTCAATCACAAGGTAGCCAGAACTGGTTCAGTCACTATTTTATTTTGTCATCGCTGCCTCTAGCGTCCTGTATTTATTTGACTTCTCATCTTTGGGATTTTTGTATCACCTTTTTTTTGCCATTGTTTTATGAACCAATCAGCTTTCAGCCTACCATCATGTTTTCCCACCTGTATCTTGTTGTTTGATTAGTTTATTGTGTATGTATAGGGTTTTCTTTTATCTGTTGGATGTTGGTTTGTCAGCTGTATCCCTTGTGCCCTTTTTATTATTTAGCCCTATTTACCTGATCCTGACTGTAGGAACTTCAGTAGAAGTGAAATCGAGGTACTGTTAAATAATTAACTAAATACTAACTATAGTAAAAATGTTTCCTTTAATATAAGGAATGGAGCACAGTGTGGGAAAATATAGATAGAATGAACACAAAAGAGATAAAGTACCATAATTAATTGAAAAAAAAAAGCCACTAGAAATGTTTTCAAAGAACTGCTAGTGCATAAGGGTGAAAGCAAAGTGCAAACGATTGTTTCAGGAATAATAAAACAGTAAAGTTAAAATATTAATCAGTACCCATATCTGCAGCAGACAAGCAAACATGAGTTACAGGAAAATCAATAATCCAGTAAAAGCAGTGTGCTTGGCATTCTGAAATGATTCAGCAGATATTCATCAGTGTCTTGGAATAGATCGGTGCTATCTCTAAAATGTGTCCTCTATGTAAGGCCTGCTTGGCTGAAGTATTTAAGAGCAGCATGTAATCTTTTCAGAAGCTGAACACATGCTATCATCCATTTCTTCAGCCCATAAATGTAACAATCCATTCACCATTACTGTAAAAACATATAATCCTCTAAATGTCACATGATATTATTGCATTCTTGTGTTCCTCAAATTCAAAACATGTGTTTCTTTGCACTGACTAACACGTTATGGACTGTAGAAAGAACATTGCCTTTTATATTGAGTGTTCTTGATCACTGAAGAGCACTGAAATTCTCTTAACAGTATAGCAAATATGAAACATTGGTGAATCCCAGAAATCAATAAAGAACAAATCACGGATCCAAACAAAAACAACAGGAAGTGTCAGCCCATGAACTTAATTTTGTTTTTTACATTTATGGACAGGAGCTGTAGAACAGCAAACTAGCCAGAAGAGGGACCCCTCACACTGACAGAACACAGAGAGGCAGTGATGAACCGGATTTAACAACACACAACATATGGAGCAGGCAAGAACGCCTGACAAAGACATGTGTGTGTATTAAACAAACAAAATATATCATGCTGATCATTTTAATGTATAGGTGCAGCTAGGAGGGATTTAAATGAGTCAGGCCAGCTGTTTGCCACATTGCTTCCAGTGTTTATTGTAAGCTTCCAGGTGATGGAGCAGCTGATGACCCAGACACTAGTGACGAGGAGAGCTGGCTGTTCTCTCGGTTTCTCTAAAAGAGGAACTGTTTGAGCAGCATGGATCCAGGGTGACAAATACAAAGGTCTTCCAGAAGGCTTCGCCCAGGATCCATGAGGATCCACCAGCGGTGCTTCACAGAGCCTTGTCTGTCCAACCAGGATGGTGTGCGGTTGGACCAAAAAGTACTTCTTGGCTGATTTCTATTTGTAGGGGGAAAAGGCAGCTCTGGTCCTGGACCACAATATGGCTGGTTGGTAATTGACTGATTACAGTGGAGACCAGGGGCTTGTCAGCTTTGTCCTTTTCAAAAATGACTTGCTGCTGTGATACTGAAAGAGGAGATCAGGTCACAGACAGAGCCTTGGTGAAACAATCCACCATCAGAAACCTGGTGATTTTTTTTTAAAGGCAAAAACGTATACAAACCTCAAGACCAGAAGACTTAGAAAAAGAGCTAGTGGATTATATCTACTTATTGCTGCAAAAAGAGTAAAAGAATAAAGGGCGGAAAATCTCCCGAAGTGCAGCCTTATAGACACAGAGTCGAACCATCTCAAGCCTACTGTGAGCTTTGCATCAGACACCAAGCCTGGATGCCATAAAACTACAACATCCCCATTAAACAAACTGAGCCATGAAGGGAGCTGAGCCAGCTGGAGCTGAGAGTTCAGGCTAGAGAGGAGCTGTACATTTCTTGAGTTATACTATTGCAGTTTATAAATATGTTGAAATGTGCTGTAAAGACTATTCAGAGAATTGATAAGTTGATTCGGATGATGATAGATTTTTATTGAAATGACATGTACATTTATTTTCACGTAAAGTTGTAAAAGTCTTGTTTCGGTTTACTGACTCCCTCGCTGTTAGATATGAACTTGTTGGCTAACTGAAAATGATGCTGCCACTTTGCACACCCTGCTGATAGTTTTATTGATACACCAAACAATATTTTTGTGGTAAAGAATATTTTCACAGTTGAATTAACAATTTAATTCATATACAATAGAACAAGCACAGTGTCTTATTTTTTTTTTATTGACTGCATTTGAATCGTTCACTTGGTCACTATAACATTGTAACAGCATCCTTGGGTTATCCATTATTCGAGGTTTGGCACAAACCCATTAAAAAAAACAAGGAGGCTTCACCATTGAATCATCATGCCAGACAAGGACAGCCCTCTGGAGAGAAGACAGAGGACGCGAGAGGAGCCCTGAACATCACTTTGGCATCCAAGGAGCTGAGATCAGGAGGAGAATTCTGGAAGTACATTTAAATATAGCTGATTGAAACGTGTTTAGGAGAGTTGCATCAACGTAACTGGAATTGTGCTAAGCCTTTTTTCCAGCTGAGAATGGGCAAAACAAAAGACTCTGGAGTGAAGGAGAGACCAAAATGGGACAACAAGGTTCAATACCTGTTATCATGTATTGGCTTTGCAGTGGGACTTGGAAACGTCTGGCGTTTTCCCTACCTGTGTCAAATCCACGGAGGAGGTCAGATTCTTTTATATGATGCTGCATTACATTTCCCAACCTTTAAGTTGGCTCTTAGCGATTTGTTTATTTGACATTTAAGCATTTTGTCACTGTATTCCCCACATTTTTCAGATTAGTTTATCCAATCAGGACAACACTTTTCAATTCTCTTTCTACCTCAGTATAATTAGCCATTAACAAATGGAGTCAGTCAGTCATTGTTAAAAATGGTGAACCTTATCAGTGTTTTATTGATTGTGGGATCGTTTCCACTCTCTAGAGTCCCGAACCTACAGAATCCTAAAGTACGCGGGTCAGGGTTAAGTTGGTTTAACAGCCAAGTGTGTAAACGCTGGTAGGGGTCAATCAACTTCACATGTTGACTGAGAATCCTGTTTCCCACACACAGTGAAACACTCAGTTA
This sequence comes from Chelidonichthys spinosus, assembly GCA_029853015.1. NCBI lineage: Eukaryota > Metazoa > Chordata > Actinopteri > Perciformes > Triglidae > Chelidonichthys > Chelidonichthys spinosus. The sequence continues at coordinate 17,532,619 of CM056836.1, read as the reverse complement.
TTAAGCCTCTATTTGACCACAGCTTAACAATCAATGTTTTGTGTTTTTCTTGATTACCTAATGGACCTGCATTTATGTGCTTTGGACTTTTATCTGTGTCATTTTAAGCAGTGTTTTTAGCCATTAGGATAACTGAAGAAAATTCCAGTGATCATCTATCTAAACGTTATTCAATTTCCTATTTAGCATTTCCTGAAATCTCCCTTAATGTGGCTTGATTAAGATAATAAAAACAATGGTTGTATTTGTTTCACTAACAGCAAAAAGACCAGTTCACCTGGTTCACCTCCCACTGAGGTGAAGTCAACACTTTTTGTGGGTTTATATAGCTCCACACTATCAAGTTAAATCAACACTTAAAATAGTTAAACATTTAACACTGTATCATAGTTCCTTCTCTATCTCATTTCACAGTTACCTTAACACTAAGGGATAGAAAAAGTAACACTGCTGAGATGCATTTTTTTACATCCTGGTTAATGTTAGTTTCACTCCCTAAAGTGTCAGGCTATATACACTAAAACAGTGTTAAATGATAATAATGAATTGTAAGAATGAATTCCATTAAACAAGGTACATTTCCACAGCACTCATTTATTTGGTTCTTTTCAATGCACATTTAAACATGTAGCTATGATAGACAAACTGTCATCTGAAACATAATATGTGCTTTGAATGTCAAATGGTGTATTTCTGAAGCAGCATGGAGGATGTGTCGATACCAAACAAGAGAGTGAAGTCTTGGTCCACCTTTAAGAATTAAAAAAAAAACAGCCATTATAAAATTCAAAACATTCAAAACACATATAACAAATATTACCTAACTTAACAATCCATTTGTATCCAAGAATCTTGAGAAGGTGGAGTTCTCTGAGCAGAGACGTCCCCATCCAGCTGACTTTCACGGCAGATTTGATGTTCAACCACAGTTAAAAAAAAAACATCAACATTAGCATTCATGCATATAGGACGGTTCACAACATCAGTTTAGAATTGTTTCCATAAGTTTGACTTCCATGTAGAGCAGCATGCCACAAGGAACAATGTCTCCTGTCTCCAAGGCTTAAGTGTGATGCATGCATGTGGGAGGAGCTTTGTTTCAGAGTTAAAGTAACACTGAGCACCATTTAAATCACAATGTGTTAAAATGACACTTTAAGAGTTGAAATTAACTCAGAAATGTTTAATACTGACATTTTAAAACACCCCACTTTTTGCTCATGTAGCAAAGTATGTTGATGTCTAACTGAGATGAATGTTGACTTTACATCTCCAGGTGCATTCCTCATCCCCTACCTGATAGCGCTGGTGTTTGAGGGCCTCCCCCTGCTCTACCTGGAGCTGGCTATCGGACAGAGGCTCCGCATGGGCAGCATCGGCGTCTGGAAGTCCATCTCACCGTTGCTGGTTGGAGTCGGTGGGTGACTGATAGGATTCTTACTAACATGTATTTCACTATTCCATACGTTGAAAGCTTTCTCTTTCTTTGGTGGTATATAAAATGGAATTTATTTCCTGTGTGCAGGAATTGCGTCCATAGCAGTGTCATTCCTGGTGGGTAATTTTTACAACACCATCCTGGCCTGGGTGCTCTGGTACTTGTTTCACTCTTTCCAAAACCCCCTGCCGTGGAGCCGGTGTCCCCTCAATGATAACCTCACAGGTAACGAGACCACTCGTGATGTCTTTGATCTCACACACCGCTACAGTGCAGTATAATATACTCCTGCTAATTTTAAATATACTCAAATCGGTCTGAAATACGAGTAGAAGTATAATAAAGTTACAAGATGCAAGATGACTCTTAACTATGAAGCTCCACCTGTCATCTCAGGTCAGATTTAATAGGATAAATACTGGATTTTTATTGTTTTATGGCACAAAAGGATCCACAATGTGACATAAAAAGAGACCATGAATGAGGAATGCGTGACAGGCAAAGAACACAAATCATGACTTGTATTCAGTAATCATAATGAGAACGTTTATTTCATGATGATATAATATTTTTTTTAAATTTTGATTTACAGAAACACATCTCTTGTAGCCTAATACAAAAATCATATTTAATATTAAACTTTGAAAGTGCATGAACTCAGTTATAAAATTGTTTAACCAAAATAAACATGATTGCTTTAATATTAAGCCCTTATCAAATTTCATGGATGTTATTGGGTTTTTTGCATTCACATAGGCTATAATGAGGAGTGTCTGAAGAGCACTCCATCAAACTACTTCTGGTACCGTGAGACCCTGAACATCACACCTGACATTGAGATCAGCGGCTCGCTGCACTGGTGGCTGGTCATCTGTCTGGCCAGCGCCTGGTGTGTGGTCTACATCTGCTTCATCAAAGGCATCGACTCCATGGGAAAGGTCTGTTTATCTGGTGAAGCAGCTTTTAATCATACATCACCATAAAAACACAGAGAATAATCCATCGTGGTGAATTTCCATTTTTACGAGTGATTTTCAAAAGAAGATTATGTCATCTGAAAAAGTGAAAAATAGAGCCTTATTTACAAAATACAGAATGCAAAAATGTATGTATCCTTTATTGATGTAACCATATGCTATGAGACAATTTTATTTCAAATATTTGATTGCTTTTCACTAAAAAAGGATGTTCACTAGGAAAAGTTTTGCTTCTCATGTGTTATTCTATTACTTAATTAAATGTAAAGTGATACAATTCAATTCAATTTCATTTATAGTGTCAAATCACAACAGAAGTCATCTCAGGACACTTAACACATTGAGCAGGACTAGAATACGCTCAAAATTTCAAGAGTCAACACAATTTCAAAATCCCAACATCACCCAGGGGCAAGCGTTACAGCGACAGTGGTGAGAAAAAACTGCCTTAATAGGCTTTTAGGCTGAAATCTCGTGCAGCCCAGGCCCTTGGGTTCCAACTGCATTTGGTGCTGGTAGTATAGTAGTAGTAGCATTATCAGTAGTGGTGGTATTAACAGAAGCAATAGTATCAACAGTAGTAGTCCATGACAGCAGGCACAGCCACGCCGAGATGGATCCATCCCAGCCACGTCGCCGTAGACCAGAAAGCAGGAGTAGTTGAGCAGTCACACAGCGGGCAGGTGGAGCTACAATGTGGTGTTTCCAGCATCAGGCCAGTTAGCAGTCTGCATTGGTCAGGACCTCAGTGGACCTGCTGGACCAGAAAGCATAGCCAGACTCCCGGGAGTGATCCCGGGATTAGTCAAGTTAGTGACAGTAGAGATGCCGATTTTAGTCAATTACTTTAATTAAAAATACTGGCAGTAAGAGGCAAACAAGACCACAGCATCGGTGCAGTCCGGACCAGGTTCCACCACACAGCACAGGGACTCCGGGGGAACATACTCAGAGAGAGAGCGTGAGAGAGAGGGGGGGGTGCTCAGTGTGTCACTATAATCCCCCAGCAGTCTAGGCCTATAGCTGCTTAACCAAGGGCAAACCTGAGCCAGCCCTAACTATAAGCGGTGTCAAAGAGAAAGGTTTTAAGCCTACTCTTAAATGTGGGACCAGTGTGTTTTTAGTGCGTTTTGAAGATTATGCTTATTGCTTGTTTCAGGCTGTGTACGTGACAGCCACCTTCCCTTACGTGGTGCTCACTATTTTCCTGATCCGGGCCCTCACTCTGCCCGGAGCAGCTGATGGCCTGGTGTACCTCTTCACTCCTGACGTGAGTTGGACTCCTTGCAAAGCGATGTAAGATTGCATGCTGGACACAACGAGCTGACGTGCTGTGTTTATGCTGCAGTGGGAGATACTGAAGCACCCTCAGGTGTGGCTGGACGCTGCCACCCAGATCTTCTTCTCTCTCTCCGTGGCCTTTGGAGGTCTCATAGCTTTCTCCAGCTACAATGCCGAAAAGTAAGACATCTCCTGAACTCCCTCAGCTAAATTGGGATGATTTGTGTGCTGATTGTTTTGTGTCCATTAGAAACAACTGTGAAAGGGATGCTGTTCTAGTAGGAGTCATAAATAGTGCCACATCTCTCTACGCCTCCATTCCCATCTTCTCCATCATGGGATTTAAGGCCAACACTGCCTTCAATCTGTGTATAAAGGAGTAAGTATGCGTGCACATCCATGTCATTCTGAGTCTTCTTTTTTGCTTGCTCATATGTATTAATGAGGCAGCTTATCTTTGGTATCCCATCTGCAGAAACATCTTGGCTCTGACTAATAAGTTTGAGTTTCCAGACCAGAACATCACGGTGGAGAACTATGATTACTGGTTGGAGTACGTAAATCGCACATCTCCGGGTGACGTAGCCAGCGTGGACCTGAGACACTGTGACCTGCAAACATTCCTCGACCAGGTATTTGAACTTTGAAAGCACGTCCAATCTTGGTCCCTGCATTCTTTTGGCCTGAGTCTCATTTTTCTAATTTCCCTCTTCCCCTAAATCCTGGTTGTTCTCGGATCTCGCCTCCCTGTTCTGCCCCTGCAGTGCAGCACATCATGTGCTGGTCAGACATTAACAGTTAATCCTTCCTCCCCCAGAGTGCATCGGGTACCGGTCTGGCTTTTATCGTGTTCACCGAAGCAGTGATAGAGATGCCGGGCTCGCAGGTATGGGCCATATTGTTCTTCATCATGCTCTTCAGCTTGGGTCTCTCCTCCATGTTTGGCAACATAGAGGGAGTCCTCACACCCATTCATGACCTCAAAATAGTGCCCAAGTGGATCCCTAATGAACTCTTAACAGGTACCTTCAAATAAGCCAGTGATCTAATGGGATACGTGGTTTCCACTTTGAGTTCCCTTTCTGAGATTTTTTTTTTTCCTCACTTCCTTAGCGATCATCTGCGTGGTGTCCTTCTTGGCGGCCCTCATCTTCACCCTGGGTTCAGGGAACTACTGGGTGGAGGTCTTTAACAGCTACGTGGGCTCCGTGCCGCTGCTCATCATCGCACTCTTTGAGATTATTGGAGTCATTTACGTCTATGGAATGAAAAAGTAACCTTTTCTCCTCTTCTTTGACACCGTGTAGTATTACTCTTCTGAAAACTGAGATGTTTAACATTTACTCTGATCCCTGTATCCTCTGACAGTTTCAGTGAAGACATCTATTTCATGACTGGGAAGAGGCCCAACATATTCTGGAAGGCATGCTGGATGGTGATCAGTCCCTTAATGCTCCTGGTGGTGTTGGTTGCCTACGTGATCATCCAGGCACAGAAACACCCCACCTATCCCACGTGGAACCCGGCCTATGTAAGACAGTGGAGGGTTCTCACATGGAGCTGTTGAATGTAACACAGCCCAGTCTGTAATACATTATATTACAATATACTTTATGGATATGAGTGCATGGATATGAGAGTGGTATCGATTTTAAAGAGAGAATTTTCACAAAATCATTGTTCAACTTCATTTTAAAAACACACAATGTATATCACAGTTGATACTTGTATCTCTCTCTTCAGGAACTTTTCCCAAAAACGGAAGTGAAGCCTTACCCAGACTGGGTGTTTAGCATCATCGTCCTCCTCTGTGTGCTGCCAGTGATCTCCATCCCTCTGGTGGCGCTCTACACACTGATCTGTAGAGCCAAGAAATCCTCCGCTGGCATGGACCTCCATCCCCACTGCAATGACGGCTTTGAGGTTGAAACACAGGAACGGGAGAACCAGCAGCCTTAAGAAACAGAAATCATCTGGATCTGTGGAATTATTATTTTACTTTCAATAACAAAAGTGGATTTATTTAGGAAAAGCAATGATTTCCTTTTTACATTGTTGTGTATGACGTAAATAACATTCACTCCAACACGTGGAGCCGTCTAAACGCTCATTTTAAATGTCACAAAAATCTTCCTGCTTTTCATAGAACGACGTCTGATTTCTGAGAGCTTTCTGAAAGATAGTCATCGGCGTAATGTAAGAAAAAAAACTGAGCTACATCAAACTCATCATTTGACCTGTCGATGTCAAAGTGACGTCTTCTTCGTGGAAAACTACCACACAGCTGTAAATCAAAGTCCAGAGATACAAACGTACGTTGGATGAGGTCCAGTTCAGTAGTTGATGATTTTCAATTATCCATCTTTATTGACCTGCTGGTTTTCTTTTATAGGGTGACTGAGGTTTATGGGTTTTATAGTGTTTTTTTTTTTTTATATCAGATGACTCAGGAATGTTTTTCTCCCCCTAAAGCCTCTTTCCAAACACTTTGACAGTGAATATCAGATCAAAACTATGGATGAGCCAAGAAAAAAAAAAGCAGATTACGGTTCTTACTTTTTCCATATTCCAAATTTCAACATTTTCAAAGGACTGGAATAAACAATGATCTAACTCTGAGCTGGTTTCATGGTGTTGAGACATGTAATTGATGCCGGCTGCTGGTCTACATCTGGATGGCCAGGAAGTCTGGGCTAAGCGGCCCGTCAGACTCTGGTCTGCCTGATATCCCCGGATGGCCTCCTAGACTGGCCTTCCCTGTCAGCAGAGAGTTGTTGTTTTTTCTTTTGGGTGGCGAACTGTAAAATTCCTCCACCTGAACTACATCCAGCTTCTGTCAAATTGAATTAAAAGGCTTTGTAATGTAAGAGGATGTGTTTTATGTTGATTCGTTGGGTTGAGTGGACTCATCAAGTTCATATTCAGAAGGATCGGCCTTCTGGGCAAGAGTCTTTTTACAAGAAGACCTCACCTTCCTGAAGGTGAGTCACTCTCTGGTTCGAAACGCGCTTCAGGTCAATTTGACTCCATTCAATGTGTCTCTAACAGGAGGGCTCATATTATTTGGTTTTGCTTGATATTCAGTGACTTTTTGAATTAACAGAAAAGGTAACAGAGGGTTAAACACCTGAAGCCAGTCTCTGGTGCAGCATATTAGGTTGTGTTCACTTTAACTTAACTTCCTGCATTTGGACCATGAAAACAACTTTGACACAAAGTTAAATGTGAGGATTTACATATTTTTCTTGTCTTGGTGTATTGTAAAGTGAGTATTTTTGGGTTCTGGACTAAACCACCTGAAGGGGTCTATTTGGCCTTTCCTTAATTTCAGAATTATATATGTTATGAAGCACTCTCCGCTATTGTTGCAGCATGCAATTAGCTGATTTGTTCGTCATGGTTAGTGCTAGTAATGTTATTGTTCTTGTTAACACATGTTAACAGAAATTCTCACCACAAACTTTTCTTGCTACAATACCTGTGTACAATATGTCTTATTGTATGTGTCAACTATCCATGTTTATTTAGCACTGTTTCATTATTTGGAGCATGATGGGGTTCAAATGCAGTAGCTGCTATCCATATTAACAGATAGGTGGGTAACAGTGGCAGTGAGAAACCTCAACCTTTATAGAGGACCTGTTTCTTGCCAAACTCTTCAATTAGAGACTTTTAAAAAAATGCAGGCGTGTGAGGAATCAGTTTCCTCCTCTTTGCTGTCCAGCTGAGTGGAACGAGCCCACGGCTGCAACGTCAAGATAGGCCTGCATGAGAAAAACAAGTAAAAAACTACAAGAGAACTTGCCTTGAAAAATATTTAAATGGATATGTGGTTATATACTGGGTTCGATGCACGATTGTTAATCATGCTGGACTAGTTGTCCCCAACAGTGTTTATGAATAGGTCCAAAGTACGGATGAGAGGGGTTTCACTGAGCTTACAAGAAACCATAAAGACGGCTGAAAAGCCCAATAACTTACACAAGAAGCAGACTAAAGGAAGTAGTTTTTCCAGTATCGCTGACGGATACTTCTGAGTTGTCCAGTGAGTGCTGTGCAAAAACAAGCAGGTCTTCTCTATTAGCCATAAACTAGGACATCATATCTTGATGAAATCATATTATATGTTAAACTGATAATAACAAGCCCGTACAAACCCCTAAATCAAAGTATTGTCTTATTCCAATTATTCTGTGTCTGTGTTTGTGTTCATGCACTGCCTGAAAATATAAATATATAAATGTAATGTTTCTCTCCAATTTCACTTGAAACTGTTGTTTTGTTTTTTAATTAAATGAGAAAAATACTTGTTTTCATTTGTATACAAAAATATTCTTCACCACGCTGACATTTATATAGACTATATATTTTTTGACTTAACAGAAAATATGCGATGAAAATAGTGATTTATCTAACAAGATATGAAAATCCTTATATGAGACTATGAGATTTTGGTCATATCGTCCATACCTACAAAAAAACATTGTGTTTATTGTTGTCATTATGTTTATTTCCAATTTTAGGCCAATCAGTGAGATTCTGGTGATTTGTGTATTTTATCAGTCATGTAACAGGTTTTCTGGATGGATAAGGGCAGATGGAGGGGGGGGTCACAGTCAAGCCTATCATGATGAAACATATTACAATAGCATGACAAAAAGAATGCCAATAACACTGTCATAAAAAGCCAAGTTTTCCATAAAAAAGTCATTAAGTCATAATATGTCACAATCCTAACATATAAGATGTCATTTAAAATCCACATAAAACATTATATTGAAAACTCATACTATAGTTTGTCATAAAAAAATTAAATTGAACTCCCCGACTTGCAGATGTAGCCGTCAAGAAGAGCTTGTCTGAGAATAAACAGTCTCAGTTGAATCTCAAACCATTCAGTCTGTCAGTCGTCTTGATAAGAGACAGTTACTCTGAACAATCGCTCCACTTCTGTGAACAGCTTCATTCCAGCAGCGTTTGAAAGACAAACAGGCGGCGAGACCTAATTTAAATGGAGATGGGGAAAACAGTTCACTTTTTTTATTACATTAGTCTTCAAGCAGCGCAGCTATTATGTGTACTACACAGGCGTTTATGATTCTCCCAAATTGAATTTACACAGAGATGTGGACACAATGAAGGCTGAAATTAAAATGCATCTTGGCTTGTCTGATGGCTCGGCCCCCGCTCTGTCCGGCATGGTGGTTGATCCCTCATTCTCAGAGGTCAAAGTCATTTCAATGAGCCCTTTTCTTTCATACCAACTGTTCAAAGCATCTCATTTGGCACGGCGCTGTTAAGAATGAGGGCTAATCTTCAGGGAAGCTGTGTTTGTCTGATTGTTCCATGTCCATCATTCAGCATATGTCTGCTTATGATCAGCGATACTGCAGCAGTTTAATAAGAAGGGGTTTAGGACAGGAAACGTGATTTAGCTGCTCACATGACCCTCCAGTCATTTAGTAGAATAGCAAGCAGATCCACTACTTAAGAATGCAGGGTGGATGTTGGGTGAGAAAGATAGAAATCTGCTTCTTTTTCACACACTTGAAGCACAAGAAGACATATTTAACCTCAACACTACCAGTACAAATAGAATAAGTTTGATGGATTGCACTTAAACACAAAGCGAACCTCGTTATTTACAAGATCACCTCTTAATAATATGTATTTGTATTCTTCACTGCTGTTCGCTGTCATCTTCCAGATGCTGAGAAAGCAGCTCCATGCAGTCAGCAAACTGTACATTATCTCCCTCTACTGGTGAGAAATAGGATGGCAATACAAATTTTTTTTTATTTTTTTTTATTGCCGTGACCCAAACCATGAACTAATCACATTGTGAAGTATAGAGCTTCCAGTGCATTTTTTCAACCAACTTTGTATTGGTTTCTCATGAATAAACAATAACAATAACTTGAGTGTTGAATTCAGTAAGTGCTACTTGTTGGGGCAGTTTCAATTGACAAAAGCAACTAAACATGTTGGGAATCATATTCCTTGGGAATCACTCTCAGATCACTTCAAATGGAGACACTAAGGATTCTTGTGTTCATAAGTGCTTCTCTTTGGGGTTGTCTTGGATGTGACAATCTGAAGGGAATCAAATGTAAAACCATTTTTATATATTTTGGAATGTCTGCACCAAGATTACCCAAACAAGAGCACTGACTTGAGTAATAAATACAGTAAGTGCTAACTTATTGGGGTAGTTTTGCTAACATCTGACTCCCCAAATCCCTCCTTTCAATTGACAAAAGTAACTAAACATGTTGGGAATCATATTCCTTGGGAATCCCTCTCAGATCACTTCAAATGGATACACTGATGATGTTATGTTCATAAGTGCTTCTCTTTGGGGTTGTCTTGGATGTGGCTATCTGATGGGAATCAAATCTAAAACCATTTTATATATTTTGGAATTTCTGCACCAAGATTACCCAAACAAGAGCACTGACCTGAGTAATAAATACAGTAAGTGCTACTTGTTGGGGTAGTTTTGCTGACATCTGAATCCCCAAATCCCTTCTTAAATTTTAACTTTGTACAACTACATCATGTGTTATTGGAAGAAGGATGCTGACGTCTTTTCTAAGTAATCCATATTACCCTAATTGGAGCATTGACTTGAGTGTTGAATTCAGTAAGTGCTACTTGTTGGGGCAGTTTCAATTGACAAAAGCAACTAAACATGTTGGGAATCATATTCCTTGGGAATCCCTCTCAGATCACTTCAAATGGATACACTGATGATGTTATGTTCATAAGTGCTTCTCTTTGGGGTTGTCTTGGATGTGGCTATCTGCAAGGTTTTAAAGCAGTAAAAGTCATTATGGTCCAGATTTTGTTGATTTTATTACTTCTTTCAATTGACAAAAGCAACTAAGCATGTTGGGAATCATATTCCTTGGGAATCACTCTCAGATCACTTCAAATGGAGACACTGATGATGTTATGTTCATAAGTGCTTCTCTTTGGGGTTGTCTTGGATGTGGCTATCTGATGGGAATCAAATGTAAAACCATTTTTATAAATTTTGTAATTTCTGCACCAAGATTACCCAAACAAGAGCAATGACCTGAGTATGATGATGTTATGTTCATCAGTGCTTCTCTTTGGGATTGTCTTGGATGTGGCTATCTGCAAGGTGTTAAAGCAGGAAAAGTCATTATGGTCCAGATTTGGTCAATTTTATTACCCATACAACACCACTCCCTTTGTTTTCTGATGTAGTAAGTCCATGTTGTTGGGTAAGGGTAGTTGATTTTGCAGAATGTGCCATTTAGAGACACAATTTCGTGTTAATTATGCTTCTTTGTCTTACTTTAAAGTACTGCTGATGGAGCTGCGACTGAAGGCCATCTTGTGGCTAAACATTACACGAAGAGGGCTTGTTGCAGTCTAATTTTCCACTCATCAATGACAATGGGATGCATACATTAAAGGTGATGGCTGTCTGCTCATGAAGCTATTGTTAACAATCTTCAAGGCAAATTAAACTTCATGAAAGAGGAGGAGTTAAGTGGAAATTGTTGGATTCAGTATTTAAGTTGGGCAAATTTGGGGAAGAAACACAACGTCTACTGGGACACAACTGAGAAGATGCCAGGAGGAAGCACTGTCTGGGCTATGGAGCAACTCATGATCAAAGAAGACTACTCGCTTCATGTCTTTGATAGAGGCCAGACTTCAGCATTGGCTGGACTTTTCATTCAGTAATTCTTACATGTTGTTCTGATTAAACATGATATATTCTACAGCTGGTTACTGATAATGGCTGTCAATGGAATCACATTCAGAAAACCTCAAATGGAGACACTGATGATGTTATGTTCATAAGCGTTTCTTTTTGGGGTTGTCTTGGATGTTACAATCTGATGGGAATCAAATGTAAAACCATTTTTATATATTTTGGAATTTCTGCAACAAGATTACCCAAATAAGAGTACTGACCTGAGTCATAAATACAGTAAGTGCTACTTGTTGGGGTAGTTTTGCTGACATCTGAATCCCCAAATCCCTTCTTGAATTTGAACTTTGTACAACTACATTACGTGTTATTGGGAGAAGGATGCTGACGTCTGTTCTAAGTCATCCATATTACCCCAATTTGAGCATTGACTTGAGTGTTGAATTCAGTAAGTGCTACTTGTTTCAATTTGCCAAAAGCAACTAAACATGTTGGAATTCATATTCCTTGGGAATCACTCTCAGATCACTTCAAATGGAGATACTGATGACTCTTGTGTTCATAAGTTCTTCTCTTTGGGGTTGTCTTGGATGTGGCTATCTGATGGGAATCAAATGTAAAACCATTTTTATATATTTTGGAATTTTTGCACCAAGATTACCCAAACAAGAGCACTGACCTGAGTAATAAATACAGTAAGTGCTACTTGTTGGGGTAGTTTTGCTGACATCTGAATCCCCAAATCCCTTCTTAAATTTTAACTTTGTACAACTACATCATGTGTTATTGGAAGAAGGATGCTGACGTCTTTTTCTAAGTCATCCATATTACCCTAATTTGAGCATTGACTTGAGTGTTGAATTCAGTAAGTGCTACTTGTTGGGGCAGTTTCAATTGACAAAAGCAACTAAACATGTTGGGAATCATATTCCTTGGGAATCCCTCTCAGATGACTTTAAATGGATACACTGATGATGGTATGTTCATAAGTGCTTCTCTTTGGGGTTGTCTTGGATGTGGCTATCTGCAAGGTTTTAAAGCAGGAAAAGTCATTATGGTCCAGATTTTGTCGATTTTATTATCCATACAACACCACTCCCTTTGGTTTCTGATGTAGTAAGTCCATGTTGTTGGGTAAGGGTAGTTGATTTTGCAGAATGTGCCATTTAGAGACACAATTTAGTGTTAATTATGCTTCTTTGTCTTACTTTCAAGTACTGCTGATGGAGCTGCAACTGAAGGCCATCTTGTGGCAATAGATTGCACTAAGAGGGCTTGTTGCAGTCTAATTTTCCACTCATCAACGACAATGGGATGCATACATTAAAGGTGATGGCTGTCTGCTCATGAAGCCATTGTTAACAATCTTCAAGGCAAATGAAACTTCATGAAAGAGGAGGAGTTAAGTGGAAATTGTTGGATTCAGTATTTAAGTTGGGCAAATTTCTGGAAGAAACACAACTGCTACTGGGACACAACTGAGAAGATGCCAGGAGGAAGCACTGTCTGGGCTATGGAGAAACTCATGAGCAAAGAAGACTACTAGCTTCATGTCTTTGATAGAGGCCAGACTTCAGCATTGGCTGGACTTTTTATTCAGTAAGTCTTACATGTTGTTCTGATTAAACATGATATATTCTACAGCTGGTTACTGATAATGGCTGTCAATGGAATCACATTCAGATAACCTCAAATGGAGACACTGATGATGTTATGTTCATAAGTGCTTCTCTTTGGGGTTGTCTTGGATGTTACAATCTGATGGGAATCAAATGTAAAACCATTTTTATATATTTTGGAATTTCTGCAACAAGATTACCCAAATAAAGTACTGACCTGAGTCATAAATACAGTAAGTGCTACTTGTTGGGGTAGTTTTGCTGACATCTGAATCCCCAAATCCCTTCTTGAATTTGAACTTTGTACAACTACATTACGTGTTATTGGGAGGGGGGGGGGGGGGGGGGGGGGGGGGGGGGGGGGGGGGGGGGGGGGGGGGGGGGGGGGGGGGGGGGGGGGGGGGGGGGGGGGGGGGGGGGGGGGGGGGGGGGGGGGGGTTGGGTAAGGGTAGTTGATTTTGCAGAATGTGCCATTAGAGCACAATTTCGTGTTAATTATGCTTCTTTGTCTTACTTTCAAGTACTGCTGATGGAGCTGCAACTGAAGGCCATCTTGTGGCAAAACATTGCACTAAGAGGGCTTGTTGCAGTCTAATTTTCCACTCATCAATGACAATGGGATGCATACATTAAAGGTGATGGCTGTCTGCTCATGAAGCCATTGTTAACAATCTTCAAGGCAAATGAAACTTCTTGAAAGAGGAGGAGTTAAGTGGAAATTGTTGGATTCAGTATTTAAGTTGGGCAAATTTCTGGAAGAAACACAACTGCTACTGGGACACAACTGAGAAGATGCCAGGAGGAAGCACTGTCTGGGATATGGAGAAACTCATGAGCAAAGAAGACTACTAGCTTCCTGTCTTTGATAGAGGCCAGACTTCAGCATTGGCTGGACTTTTTATTCAGTAAGTCTTACATGTTGTTCTGATTAAACATGATATATTCTACAGCTGGTTACTGATAATGGCTGTCAATGGAATCACATTCAGATAACCTCAAATGGAGACACTGATGATGTTATGTTCATAAGTGCTTCTCTTCGGGGTTGTCTTGGATGTTACAATCTGATGGGAATCAAATGTAAAACCATTTTTATATATTTTGGAATTTCTGCAACAAGATTACCCAAATAAGAGTACTGACCTGAGTCATAAATACAGTAAGTGCTACTTGTTGGGGTAGTTTTGCTGACATCTGAATCCCCAAATCCCTTCTTGAATTTGAACTCTGTACAACTACATTACGTGTTATTGGAGAAGGATGCTGACGTCTGTTCTAAGTCATCCATATTACCCCAATTTGAGCATTGACTTGAGTGTTGAATTCAGTAAGTGCTACTTGTTTCAATTTGCCAAAAGCAACTAAACATGTTGGAATTCATATTCCTTGGGAATCACTCTCAGATCACTTCAAATGGAGATACTGATGACTCTTGTGTTCATAAGTGCTTCTCTTTGGGGTTGTCTTGGATGTGGCTATCTGATGGGAATCAAATGTAAAACCATTTTTATATATTTTGGAATTTTTGCACCAAGATTACCCAAACAAGAGCACTGACCTGAGTAATAAATACAGTAAGTGCTACTTGTTGGGGTAGTTTTGCTGACATCTGAATCCCCAAATCCCTTCTTAAATTTTAACTTTGTACAACTACATCATGTGTTATTGGAAGAAGGATGCTGACGTCTTTTCTAAGTCATCCATATTACCCTAATTTGAGCATTGACTTGAGTGTTGAATTCAGTAAGTGCTACTTGTTGGGGCAGTTTCAATTGACAAAAGCAACTAAACATGTTGGGAATCATATTCCTTGGGAATCCCTCTCAGATCACTTCAAATGGATACACTGATGATGTTATGTTCATAAGTGCTTCTCTTTGGGGTTGTCTTGGATGTGGCTATCTGCAAGGTTTTAAAGCAGGAAAAGTCATTATGGTCCAGATTTTGTCGATTTTATTATCCATACAACACCACTCCCTTTGGTTTCTGATGTAGTAAGTCCATGTTGTTGGGTAAGGGTAGTTGATTTTGCAGAATGTGCCATTGAGAGGCACAATTTAGTGTTAATTATGCTTCTTTGTCTTACTTTCAAGTACTGCTGATGGAGCTGCAACTGAAGGCCATCTTGTGGCAAAACATTGCACTAAGAGGGCTTGTTGCAGTCTAATTTTCCACTCATCAATGACAATGGGATGCATACATTAAAGGTGATGGCTGTCTGCTCATGAAGCCATTGTTAACAATCTTCAAGGCAAATGAAACTTCTTGAAAGAGGAGGAGTTAAGTGGAAATTGTTGGATTCAGTATTTAAGTTGGGCAAATTTCTGGAAGAAACACAACTGCTACTGGGACACAACTGAGAAGATGCCAGGAGGAAGCACTGTCTGGGATATGGAGAAACTCATGAGCAAAGAAGACTACTAGCTTCCTGTCTTTGATAGAGGCCAGACTTCAGCATTGGCTGGACTTTTTATTCAGTAAGTCTTACATGTTGTTCTGATTAAACATGATATATTCTACAGCTGGTTACTGATAATGGCTGTCAATGGAATCACATTCAGATAACCTCAAATGGAGACACTGATGATGTTATGTTCATAAGTGCTTCTCTTCGGGGTTGTCTTGGATGTTACAATCTGATGGGAATCAAATGTAAAACCATTTTTATATATTTTGGAATTTCTGCAACAAGATTACCCAAATAAGAGTACTGACCTGAGTCATAAATACAGTAAGTGCTACTTGTTGGGGTAGTTTTGCTGACATCTGAATCCCCAAATCCCTTCTTGAATTTGAACTCTTGTACAACTACATTACGTGTTATTGGGAGAAGGATGCTGACGTCTGTTCTAAGTCATCCATATTACCCCAATTTGAGCATTGACTTGAGTGTTGAATTCAGTAAGTGCTACTTGTTTCAATTTGCCAAAAGCAACTAAACATGTTGGAATTCATATTCCTTGGGAATCACTCTCAGATCACTTCAAATGGAGATACTGATGACTCTTGTGTTCATAAGTGCTTCTCTTTGGGGTTGTCTTGGATGTGGCTATCTGATGGGAATCAAATGTAAAACCATTTTTATATATTTTGGAATTTTTGCACCAAGATTACCCAAACAAGAGCACTGACCTGAGTAATAAATACAGTAAGTGCTACTTGTTGGGGTAGTTTTGCTGACATCTGAATCCCCAAATCCCTTCTTAAATTTTAACTTTGTACAACTACATCATGTGTTATTGGAAGAAGGATGCTGACGTCTTTTCTAAGTCCATCCATATTACCCTAATTTGAGCATTGACTTGAGTGTTGAATTCAGTAAGTGCTACTTGTTGGGGCAGTTTCAATTGACAAAAGCAACTAAACATGTTGGGAATCATATTCCTTGGGAATCCCTCTCAGATCACTTTAAATGGATACACTGATGATGTTATGTTCATAAGTGCTTCTCTTTGGGGTTGTCTTGGATGTGGCTATCTTCAAGGTTTTAGAGCAGGAAAAGTCATTATGGTCCAGATTTTGTCGATTTTATTATCCATACAACACCACTCCCTTTGGTTTCTGATGTAGTAAGTCCATGTTGTTGGGTAAGGGTAGTTGATTTTGCAGAATGTGCCATTGAGAGGCACAATTTAGTGTTAATTATGCTTCTTTGTCTTACTTTCAAGTACTGCTGATGGAGCTGCAACTGAAGGCCATCTTGTGGCAAAACATTGCACTAAGAGGGCTTGTTGCAGTCTAATTTTCCACTCATCAATGACAATGGGATGCATACATTAAAGGTGATGGCTGTCTGCTCATGAAGCCATTGTTAACAATCTTCAAGGCAAATGAAACTTCTTGAAAGAGGAGGAGTTAAGTGGAAATTGTTGGATTCAGTATTTAAGTTGGGCAAATTTCTGGAAGAAACACAACTGCTACTGGGACACAACTGAGAAGATGCCAGGAGGAAGCACTGTCTGGGATATGGAGAAACTCACGAGCAAAGAAGACTACTAGCTTCCTGTCTTTGATAGAGGCCAGACTTCAGCATTGGCTGGACTTTTTATTCAGTAAGTCTTACATGTTGTTCTGATTAAACATGATATATTCTACAGCTGGTTACTGATAATGGCTGTCAATGGAATCACATTCAGATAACCTCAAATGGAGACACTGATGATGTTATGTTCATAAGTGCTTCTCTTCGGGGTTGTCTTGGATGTTACAATCTGATGGGAATCAAATGTAAAACCATTTTTATATATTTTGGAATTTCTGCAACAAGATTACCCAAATAAGAGTACTGACCTGAGTCATAAATACAGTAAGTGCTACTTGTTGGGGTAGTTTTGCTGACATCTGAATCCCCAAATCCCTTCTTGAATTTGAACTCTGTACAACTACATTACGTGTTATTGGGAGAAGGATGCTGACGTCTGTTCTAAGTCATCCATATTACCCCAATTTGAGCATTGACTTGAGTGTTGAATTCAGTAAGTGCTACTTGTTTCAATTTGCCAAAAGCAACTAAACATGTTGGAATTCATATTCCTTGGGAATCACTCTCAGATCACTTCAAATGGAGATACTGATGACTCTTGTGTTCATAAGTGCTTCTCTTTGGGGTTGTCTTGGATGTGGCTATCTGATGGGAATCAAATGTAAAACCATTTTTATATATTTTGGAATTTTTGCACCAAGATTACCCAAACAAGAGCACTGACCTGAGTAATAAAAATACAGTAAGTGCTACTTGTTGGGGTAGTTTTGCTGACATCTGAATCCCCAAATCCCTTCTTAAATTTTAACTTTGTACAACTACATCATGTGTTATTGGAAGAAGGATGCTGACGTCTTTTCTAAGTCATCCATATTACCCTAATTTGAGCATTGACTTGAGTGTTGAATTCAGTAAGTGCTACTTGTTGGGGCAGTTTCAATTGACAAAAGCAACTAAACATGTTGGGAATCATATTCCTTGGGAATCCCTCTCAGATGACTTTAAATGGATACACTGATGATGGTATGTTCATAAGTGCTTCTCTTTGGGGTTGTCTTGGATGTGGCTATCTGCAAGGTTTTAAAGCAGGAAAAGTCATTATGGTCCAGATTTTGTCGATTTTATTATCCATACAACACCACTCCCTTTGGTTTCTGATGTAGTAAGTCCATGTTGTTGGGTAAGGGTAGTTGATTTTGCAGAATGTGCCATTTAGAGACACAATTCAGTGTTAATTATGCTTCTTTGTCTTACTTTCAAGTACTGCTGATGGAGCTGCAACTGAAGGCCATCTTGTGGCAAAACATTGCACTAAGAGGGCTTGTTGCAGTCTAATTTTCCACTCATCAACGACAATGGGATGCATACATTAAAGGTGATGGCTGTCTGCTCATGAAGCCATTGTTAACAATCTTCAAGGCAAATGAAACTTCATGAAAGAGGAGGAGTTAAGTGGAAATTGTTGGATTCAGTATTTAAGTTGGGCAAATTTCTGGAAGAAACAAACTGCTACTGGGACACAACTGAGAAGATGCCAGGAGGAAGACTGTCTGGGCTATGGAGAAACTCATGAGCAAAGAAGACTACTAGCTTCATGTCTTTGATAGAGGCCAGACTTCAGCATTGGCTGGACTTTTTATTCAGTAAGTCTTACATGTTGTTCTGATTAAACATGATATATTCTACAGCTGGTTACTGATAATGGCTGTAAATGGAATCACATTCAGATAACCTCAAATGGAGACACTGATGATGTTATGTTCATAAGTGCTTCTCTTCGGGGTTGTCTTGGATGTTACAATCTGATGGGAATCAAATGTAAAACCATTTTTATATATTTTGGAATTTCTGCAACAAGATTACCCAAATAAGAGTACTGACCTGAGTCATAAATACAGTAAGTGCTACTTGTTGGGGTAGTTTTGCTGACATCTGAATCCCCAAATCCCTTCTTGAATTTGAACTTTGTACAACTACATTACGTGTTATTGGAAGAAGGATGCTGACGTCTGTTCTAAGTCATCCATATTACCCCAATTTGAGCATTGACTTGAGTGTTGAATTCAGTAAGTGCTACTTGTTTCAATTTGCCAAAAGCAACTAAACATGTTGGAATTCATATTCCTTGGGAATCACTCTCAGATCACTTCAAATGGAGAACTGATGATTCTTGTGTTCATAAGTGCTTCTCTTTGGGGTTGTCTTGGATGTGGCTATCTGATGGGAATCAAATGTAAACCATTTTTATATATTTTGGAATTTTTGCACCAAGATTACCCAAACAAGAGCACTGACCTGAGTAATAAATACAGTAAGTGCTACTTGTTGGGGTAGTTTTGCTGACATCTGAATCCCCAAATCCCTTCTTAAATTTTAACTTTGTACAACTACATCATGTGTTATTGGAAGAAGGATGCTGACGTCTTTTCTAAGTCATCCATATTACCCTAATTTGAGCATTGACTTGAGTGTTGAATTCAGTAAGTGCTACTTGTTGGGGCAGTTTCAATTGACAAAAGCAACTAAACATGTTGGGAATCATATTCCTTGGGAATCCCTCTCAGATGACTTTAAATGGATACACTGATGATGGTATGTTCATAAGTGCTTCTCTTTGGGGTTGTCTTGGATGTGGCTATCTGCAAGGTTTTAAAGCAGGAAAAGTCATTATGGTCCAGATTTTGTCGATTTTATTATCCATACAACACCACTCCCTTTGGTTTCTGATGTAGTAAGTCCAAGTTGTTGGGTAAGGGTAGTTGATTTTGCAAATGTGCCATTTAGAGACACAATTTGTGTTAATTATGCTTCTTTGTCTTACTTTCAAGTACTGCTGATGGAGCTGCAACTGAAGGCCATCTTGTGGCAAAAATTGCACTAAGAGGGCTTGTTGCAGTCTAATTTTCCACTCATCAAGACAATGGGATGCATACATTAAAGGTGATGGCTGTCTGCTCATGAAGCCATTGTTAACAATCTTCAAGGCAAATGAAACTTCTTGAAAGAGGAGGAGTTAAGTGGAAATTGTTGGATTCAGTATTTAAGTTGGGCAAATTTCTGGAAGAAACACAACTGCTACTGGGACACAAAACTGAGAAGATGCCAGGAGGAAGCACTGTCTGGGATATGGAGAAACTCATGAGCAAAGAAGACTACTAGCTTCCTGTCTTTGATAGAGGCCAGACTTCAGCATTGGCTGGACTTTTTATTCAGTAAGTCTTACATGTTGTTCTGATTAAACATGATATATTCTACAGCTGGTTACTGATAATGGCTGTCAATGGAATCACATTCAGATAACCTCAAATGGAGACACTGATGATGTTATGTTCATAAGTGCTTCTCTTCGGGGTTGTCTTGGATGTTACAATCTGATGGGAATCAAATGTAAAACCATTTTTATATATTTTGGAATTTCTGCAACAAGATTACCCAAATAAGAGTACTGACCTGAGTCATAAATACAGTAAGTGCTACTTGTTGGGGTAGTTTTGCTGACATCTGAATCCCCAAATCCCTTCTTGAATTTGAACTTTGTACAACTACATTACGTGTTATTGGAAGAAGGATGCTGACGTCTGTTCTAAGTCATCCATATTACCCCAATTTGAGCATTGACTTGAGTGTTGAATTCAGTAAGTGCTACTTGTTTCAATTTGCCAAAAGCAACTAAACATGTTGGAATTCATATTCCTTGGGAATCACTCTCAGATCACTTCAAATGGAGACACTGATGATTCTTGTGTTCATAAGTGCTTCTCTTTGGGGTTGTCTTGGATGTGGCTATCTGATGGGAATCAAATGTAAAACCATTTTTATATATTTTGGAATTTTTGCACCAAGATTACCCAAACAAGAGCACTGACCTGAGTAATAAATACAGTAAGTGCTACTTGTTGGGGTAGTTTTTGCTGACATCTGAATCCCCAAATCCCTTCTTAAATTTTAACTTTGTACAACTACATCATGTGTTATTGGAAGAAGGATGCTGACGTCTTTTCTAAGTCATCCATATTACCCTAATTTGAGCATTGACTTGAGTGTTGAATTCAGTAAGTGCTACTTGTTGGGGCAGTTTCAATTGACAAAAGCAACTAAACATGTTGGGAATCATATTCCTTGGGAATCCCTCTCAGATGACTTTAAATGGATACACTGATGATGGTTATGTTCATAAGTGCTTCTCTTTGGGGTTGTCTTGGATGTGGCTATCTGCAAGGTTTTAAAGCAGGAAAAGTCATTATGGTCCAGATTTTGTCGATTTTATTATCCATACAACACCACTCCCTTTGGTTTCTGATGTAGTAAGTCCATGTTGTTGGGTAAGGGTAGTTGATTTTGCAGAATGTGCCATTTAGAGACACAAATTTAGTGTTAATTATGCTTCTTTGTCTTACTTTCAAGTACTGCTGATGGAGCTGCAACTGAAGGCCATCTTGTGGCAATAATTGCACTAAGAGGGCTTGTTGCAGTCTAATTTTCCACTCATCAAGACAATGGGATGCATACATTAAAGGTGATGGCTGTCTGCTCATGAAGCCATTGTTAACAATCTTCAAGGCAAATGAAACTTCTTGAAAGAGGAGGAGTTAAGTGGAAATTGTTGGATTCAGTATTTAAGTTGGGCAAATTTCTGGAAGAAACACAACTGCTACTGGGACACAACTGAGAAGATGCCAGGAGGAAGACTGTCTGGGATATGGAGAAACTCAGAGCAAAGAAGACTACTAGCTTCCTGTCTTTGATAGAGGCCAGACTTCAGCATTGGCTGGACTTTTTATTCAGTAAGTCTTACATGTTGTTCTGATTAAACATGATATATTCTACAGCTGGTTACTGATAATGGCTGTCAAATGGAATCACATTCAGATAACCTCAAATGGAGACACTGATGATGTTATGTTCATAAGTGCTTCTCTTCGGGGTTGTCTTGGATGTTACAATCTGATGGGAATCAAATGTAAAACCATTTTTATATATTTTGGAATTTCTGCAACAAGATTACCCAAATAAGAGTACTGACCTGAGTCATAAATACAGTAAGTGCTACTTGTTGGGGTAGTTTTGCTGACATCTGAATCCCCAAATCCCTTCTTGAATTTGAACTTTGTACAACTACATTACGTGTTATTGGAAGAAGGATGCTGACGTCTGTTCTAAGTCATCCATATTACCCCAATTTGAGCATTGACTTGAGTGTTGAATTCAGTAAGTGCTACTTGTTTCAATTTGCCAAAAGCAACTAAACATGTTGGAATTCATATTCCTTGGGAATCACTCTCAGATCACTTCAAATGGAGACACTGATGATTCTTGTGTTCATAAGTGCTTCTCTTTGGGGTTGTCTTGGATGTGGCTATCTGATGGGAATCAAATGTAAAACCATTTTTTATATATTTTGGAATTTTTGCACCAAGATTACCCAAACAAGAGCACTGACCTGAGTAATAAATACAGTAAGTGCTACTTGTTGGGGTAGTTTTGCTGACATCTGAATCCCCAAATCCCTTCTTAAATTTTAACTTTGTACAACTACATCATGTGTTATTGGAAGAAGGATGCTGACGTCTTTTCTAAGTCATCCATATTACCCTAATTTGAGCATTGACTTGAGTGTTGAATTCAGTAAGTGCTACTTGTTGGGGCAGTTTCAATTGACAAAAGCAACTAAACATGTTGGGAATCATATTCCTTGGGAATCCCTCTCAGATGACTTTAAATGGATACACTGATGATGTTATGTTTCATAAGTGCTTCTCTTTTGGGGTTTGTCTTGGATGTGGCTATCTGCAAGGTTTTTAAAGCAGGAAAAGTCATTATGGTCCAGATTTTGTCGATTTTATTATCCATACAACACCACTCCCTTTGGTTTCTGATGTAGTAAGTCCATGTTGTTGGGTAAGGGTAGTTGATTTTGCAAATGTGCCATTTAGAGACACAATTTCGTGTTAATTATGCTTCTTTGTCTTACTTTCAAGTACTGCTGATGGAGCTGCAACTGAAGGCCATCTTGTGGCAATAGATTGCACTAAGAGGGCTTGTTGCAGTCTAATTTTCCACTCATCAAGACAATGGGATGCATACATTAAAGGTGATGGCTGTCTGCTCATGAAGCCATTGTTAACAATCTTCAAGGCAAATGAAACTTCTTGAAAGAGGAGGAGTTAAGTGGAAATTGTTGGATTCAGTATTTAAGTTGGGCAAATTTCTGGAAGAAAACACAACTGCTACTGGGACACAACTGAGAAGATGCCAGGAGGAAGCACTGTCTGGGATATGGAGAAACTCAGAGCAAAGAAGACTACTAGCTTCCTGTCTTTGATAGAGGCCAGACTTCAGCATTGGCTGGACTTTTTATTCAGTAAGTCTTACATGTTGTTCTGATTAAACATGATATATTCTACAGCTGGTTACTGATAATGGCTGTCAATGGAATCACATTCAGATAACCTCAAATGGAGACACTGATGATGTTATGTTCATAAGTGCTTCTCTTCGGGGTTGTCTTGGATGTTACAATCTGATGGGAATCAAATGTAAAACCATTTTTATATATTTTGGAATTTCTGCAACAAGATTACCCAAATAAGAGTACTGACCTGAGTCATAAATACAGTAAGTGCTACTTGTTGGGGTAGTTTTGCTGACATCTGAATCCCCAAATCCCTTCTTGAATTTGAACTTTGTACAACTACATTACGTGTTATTGGGAGAAGGATGCTGACGTCTGTTCTAAGTCATCCATATTACCCCAATTTGAGCATTGACTTGAGTGTTGAATTCAGTAAGTGCTACTTGTTTCAATTTGCCAAAAGCAACTTAACATGTTGGAATTCATATTCCTTGGGAATCACTCTCAGATCACTTCAAATGGAGATACTGATGACTCTTGTGTTCATAAGTGCTTCTCTTTGGGGTTGTCTTGGATGTGGCTATCTGATGGGAATCAAATGTAAAACCATTTTTATATATTTTGGAATTTTTGCACCAAGATTACCCAAACAAGAGCACTGACCTGAGTAATAAATACAGTAAGTGCTACTTGTTGGGGGTAGGTTTTGCTGACATCTGAATCCCCAAATCCCTTCTTAAATTTTAACTTTGTACAACTACATCATGTGTTATTGGAAGAAGGATGCTGACGTCTTTTTCTAAGTCATCCATATTACCCTAATTTGAGCATTGACTTGAGTGTTGAATTCAGTAAGTGCTACTTGTTGGGGCAGTTTCAATTGACAAAAGCAACTAAACATGTTGGGAATCATATTCCTTGGGAATCCCTCTCAGATGACTTTAAATGGATACACTGATGATGGTTATGTTCATAAGTGCTTCTCTTTGGGGTTGTCTTGGATGTGGCTATCTGCAAGGTTTTAAAGCAGGAAAAGTCATTATGGTCCAATTTTGTCGATTTTATTATCCATTAAACACCAACCCCTTTGGTTTCTGATGTAGTAAGTCCATGTTGTTGGGTAAGGGTAGTTGATTTTGCAGAATGTGCCATTTAGAGACACAATTCAGTGTTAATTATGCTTCTTTGTCTTACTTTCAAGTACTGCTGATGGAGCTGCAACTGAAGGCCATCTTGTGGCAATAGATTGCACTAAGAGGGCTTGTTGCAGTCTAATTTTCCACTCATCAACGACAATGGGATGCATACATTAAAGGTGATGGCTGTCTGCTCATGAAGCCATTGTTAACAATCTTCAAGGCAAATGAAACTTCATGAAAGAGGAGGAGTTAAGTGGAAATTGTTGGATTCAGTATTTAAGTTGGGCAAATTTCTGGAAGAAACACAACTGCTACTGGGACACAACTGAGAAGATGCCAGGAGGAAGCACTGTCTGGGATATGGAGAAACTCATGAGCAAAGAAGACTACTAGCTTCCTGTCTTTGATAGAGGCCAGACTTCAGCATTGGCTGGACTTTTTATTCAGTAAGTCTTACATGTTGTTCTGATTAAACATGATATATTCTACAGCTGGTTACTGATAATGGCTGTCAATGGAATCACATTCAGATAACCTCAAATGGAGACACTGATGATGTTATGTTCATAAGTGCTTCTCTTCGGGGTTGTCTTGGATGTTACAATCTGATGGGAATCAAATGTAAAACCATTTTTTATAAATTTTGGAATTTCTGCAACAAGATTACCCAAATAAGAGTACTGACCTGAGTCATAAATACAGTAAGTGCTACTTGTTGGGGTAGTTTTGCTGACATCTGAATCCCCAAATCCCTTCTTGAATTTGAACTTTGTACAACTACATTACGTGTTATTGGAAGAAGGATGCTGACGTCTGTTCTAAGTCATCCATATTACCCCAATTTGAGCATTGACTTGAGTGTTGAATTCAGTAAGTGCTACTTGTTTCAATTTGCCAAAAGCAACTAAACATGTTGGAATTCATATTCCTTGGGAATCACTCTCAGATCACTTCAAATGGAGACACTGATGATTCTTGTGTTCATAAGTGCTTCTCTTTGGGGTTGTCTTGGATGTGGCTATCTGATGGGAATCAAATGTAAACCATTTTTATATATTTTGGAATTTCTGCACCAAGATTACCCAAACAAGAGCACTGACCTGAGTAATAAATACAGTAAGTGCTACTTGTTGGGGTAGTTTTGCTGACATCTGAATCCCCAAATCCCTTCTTAAATTTTAACTTTGTACAACTACATCATGTGTTATTGGAAGAAGGATGCTGACGTCTTTTCTAAGTCATCCATATTACCCTAATTTGAGCATTGACTTGAGTGTTGAATTCAGTAAGTGCTACTTGTTGGGGCAGTTTCAATTGACAAAAGCAACTAAACATGTTGGGAATCATATTCCTTGGGAATCCCTCTCAGATGACTTTAAATGGATACACTGATGATGGTATGTTCATAAGTGCTTCTCTTTGGGGTTGTCTTGGATGTGGCTATCTGCAAGGTTTTAAAGCAGGAAAAGTCATTATGGTCCAGATTTTGTCGATTTTATTATCCATACAACACCACTCCCTTTGGTTTCTGATGTAGTAAGTCCATGTTGTTGGGTAAGGGTAGTTGATTTTGCAGAATGTGCCATTTAGAGACACAATTCAGTGTTAATTATGCTTCTTTGTCTTACTTTCAAGTACTGCTGATGGAGCTGCAACTGAAGGCCATCTTGTGGCAATAGATTGCACTAAGAGGGCTTGTTGCAGTCTAATTTTCCACTCATCAACGACAATGGGATGCATACATTAAAGGTGATGGCTGTCTGCTCATGAAGCCATTGTTAACAATCTTCAAGGCAAATGAAACTTCATGAAAGAGGAGGAGTTAAGTGGAAATTGTTGGATTCAGTATTTAAGTTGGGCAAATTTCTGGAAGAAACACAACTGCTACTGGGACACAACTGAGAAGATGCCAGGAGGAAGTACTGTCTGGGCTATGGAGAAACTCATGAGCAAAGAAGACTACTAGCTTCATGTCTTTGATAGAGGCCAGACTTCAGCATTGGCTGGACTTTTTATTCAGTAAGTCTTACATGTTGTTCTGATTAAACATGATATATTCTACAGCTGGTTACTGATAATGGCTGTAAATGGAATCACATTCAGATAACCTCAAATGGAGACACTGATGATGTTATGTTCATAAGTGCTTCTCTTCGGGGTTGTCTTGGATGTTACAATCTGATGGGAATCAAATGTAAAACCATTTTTATATATTTTGGAATTTCTGCAACAAGATTACCCAAATAAGAGTACTGACCTGAGTCATAAATACAGTAAGTGCTACTTGTTGGGGTAGTTTTGCTGACATCTGAATCCCCAAATCCCTTCTTGAATTTGAACTTTGTACAACTACATTACGTGTTATTGGAAGAAGGATGCTGACGTCTGTTCTAAGTCATCCATATTACCCCAATTTGAGCATTGACTTGAGTGTTGAATTCAGTAAGTGCTACTTGTTTCAATTTGCCAAAAGCAACTAAACATGTTGGAATTCATATTCCTTGGGAATCACTCTCAGATCACTTCAAATGGAGACACTGATGATTCTTGTGTTCATAAGTGCTTCTCTTTGGGGTTGTCTTGGATGTGGCTATCTGATGGGAATCAAATGTAAACCATTTTTATATATTTTGGAATTTCTGCACCAAGATTACCCAAACAAGAGCACTGACCTGAGTAATAACTACAGTAAGTGCTACTTGTTGGGGTAGTTTTGCTGACATCTGAATCCCCAAATCCCTTCTTAAATTTTAACTTTGTACAACTACATCATGTGTTATTGGAAGAAGGATGCTGACGTCTTTTCTAAGTCATCCATATTACCCTAATTTGAGCATTGACTTGAGTGTTGAATTCAGTAAGTGCTACTTGTTGGGGCAGTTTCAATTGACAAAAGCAACTAAACATGTTGGGAATCATATTCCTTGGGAATCCCTCTCAGATGACTTTAAATGGATACACTGATGATGTTATGTTCATAAGTGCTTCTCTTTGGGGTTGTCTTGGATGTGGCTATCTGCAAGGTTTTAAAGCAGGAAAAGTCATTATGGTCCAGATTTTGTCGATTTTATTATCCATACAACACCACTCCCTTTGGTTTCTGATGTAGTAAGTCCAAGTTGTTGGGTAAGGGTAGTTGATTTTGCATAATGTGCCATTTAGAGACACAATTTCGTGTTAATTATGCTTCTTTGTCTTACTTTCAAGTACTGCTGATGGAGCTGCAACTGAAGGCCATCTTGTGGCAATAGATTGCACTAAGAGGGCTTGTTGCAGTCTAATTTTCCACTCATCAAGACAATGGGATGCATACATTAAAGGTGATGGCTGTCTGCTCATGAAGCCATTGTTAACAATCTTCAAGGCAAATGAAACTTCTTGAAAGAGGAGGAGTTAAGTGGAAATTGTTGGATTCAGTATTTAAGTTGGGCAAATTTCTGGAAGAAACACAACTGCTACTGGGACACAACTGAGAAGATGCCAGGAGGAAGCACTGTCTGGGATATGGAGAAACTCATGAGCAAAGAAGACTACTAGCTTCCTGTCTTTGATAGAGGCCAGACTTCAGCATTGGCTGGACTTTTTATTCAGTAAGTCTTACATGTTGTTCTGATTAAACATGATATATTCTACAGCTGGTTACTGATAATGGCTGTCAATGGAATCACATTCAGATAACCTCAAATGGAGACACTGATGATGTTATGTTCATAAGTGCTTCTCTTCGGGGTTGTCTTGGATGTTACAATCTGATGGGAATCAAATGTAAAACCATTTTTATATATTTTGGAATTTCTGCAACAAGATTACCCAAATAAGAGTACTGCCTGAGTCATAAATACAGTAAGTGCTACTTGTTGGGGTAGTTTTGCTGACATCTGAATCCCCAAATCCCTTCTTGAATTTGAACTTTGTACAACTACATTACGTGTTATTGGGAGAAGGATGCTGACGTCTGTTCTAAGTCATCCATATTACCCCAATTTGAGCATTGACTTGAGTGTTGAATTCAGTAAGTGCTACTTGTTTCAATTTGCCAAAAGCAACTTAAACATGTTGGAATTCATATTCCTTGGGAATCACTCTCAGATCACTTCAAATGGAGAACTGATGATTCTTGTGTTCATAAGTGCTTCTCTTTGGGGTTGTCTTGGATGTGGCTATCTGATGGGAATCAAATGTAAAACCATTTTTATATATTTTGGAATTTTTGCACCAAGATTACCCAAACAAGAGCACTGACCTGAGTAATAAATACAGTAAGTGCTACTTGTTGGGGTAGTTTTGCTGACATCTGAATCCCCAAATCCCTTCTTAAATTTTAACTTTGTACAACTACATCATGTGTTATTGGAAGAAGGATGCTGACGTCTTTTCTAAGTCATCCATATTACCCTAATTTGAGCATTGACTTGAGTGTTGAATTCATAAGTGCTACTTGTTGGGGCAGTTTCAATTGACAAAAGCAACTAAACATGTTGGGAATCATATTCCTTGGGAATCCCTCTCAGATGACTTTAAATGGATACACTGATGATGGTATGTTCATAAGTGCTTCTCTTTGGGGTTGTCTTGGATGTGGCTATCTGCAAGGTTTTAAAGCAGGAAAAGTCATTATGGTCCAGATTTTGTCGATTTTATTATCCATACAACACCACTCCCTTTGGTTTCTGATGTAGTAAGTCCATGTTGTTGGGTAAGGGTAGTTGATTTTGCAAATGTGCCATTTAGAGACACAATTCAGTGTTAATTATGCTTCTTTGTCTTACTTTCAAGTACTGCTGATGGAGCTGCAACTGAAGGCCATCTTGTGGCAATAGATTGCACTAAGAGGGCTTGTTGCAGTCTAATTTTCCACTCATCAACGACAATGGGATGCATACATTAAAGGTGATGGCTGTCTGCTCATGAAGCCATTGTTAACAATCTTCAAGGCAAATGAAACTTCATGAAAGAGGAGGAGTTAAGTGGAAATTGTTGGATTCAGTATTTAAGTTGGGCAAATTTCTGGAAGAAACACAACTGCTACTGGGACACAACTGAGAAGATGCCAGGAGGAAGTACTGTCTGGGCTATGGAGAAACTCATGAGCAAAGAAGACTACTAGCTTCCTGTCTTTGATAGAGGCCAGACTTCAGCATTGGCTGGACTTTTTATTCAGTAAGTCTTACATGTTGTTCTGATTAAACATGATATATTCTACAGCTGGTTACTGATAATGGCTGTCAATGGAATCACATTCAGATAACCTCAAATGGAGACACTGATGATGTTATGTTCATAAGTGCTTCTCTTCGGGGTTGTCTTGGATGTTACAATCTGATGGGAATCAAATGTAAAACCATTTTTATATATTTTGGAATTTCTGCAACAAGATTACCCAAATAAGAGTACTGACCTGAGTCATAAATACAGTAAGTGCTACTTGTTGGGGTAGTTTTGCTGACATCTGAATCCCCAAATCCCTTCTTGAATTTGAACTTTGTACAACTACATTACGTGTTATTGGAAGAAGGATGCTGACGTCTGTTCTAAGTCATCCATATTACCCCAATTTGAGCATTGACTTGAGTGTTGAATTCAGTAAGTGCTACTTGTTTCAATTTGCCAAAAGCAACTAAACATGTTGGAATTCATATTCCTTGGGAATCACTCTCAGATCACTTCAAATGGAGACACTGATGATTCTTGTGTTCATAAGTGCTTCTCTTTGGGGTTGTCTTGGATGTGGCTATCTGATGGGAATCAAATGTAAAACCATTTTTATATATTTTGGAATTTTTGCACCAAGATTACCCAAACAAGAGCACTGACCTGAGTAATAAATACAGTAAGTGCTACTTGTTGGGGTAGTTTTGCTGACATCTGAATCCCCAAATCCCTTCTTAAATTTTAACTTTGTACAACTACATCATGTGTTATTGGAAGAAGGATGCTGACGTCTTTTCTAAGTCATCCATATTACCCTAATTTGAGCATTGACTTGAGTGTTGAATTCAGTAAGTGCTACTTGTTGGGGCAGTTTCAATTGACAAAAGCAACTAAACATGTTGGGAATCATATTCCTTGGGAATCCCTCTCAGATGACTTTAAATGGATACACTGATGATGTTATGTTCATAAGTGCTTCTCTTTGGGGTTGTCTTGGATGTGGCTATCTGCAAGGTTTTAAAGCAGGAAAAGTCATTATGGTCCAGATTTTGTCGATTTTATTATCCATACAACACCACTCCCTTTGGTTTCTGATGTAGTAAGTCCAAGTTGTTGGGTAAGGGTAGTTGATTTTGCAAATGTGCCATTTAGAGACACAATTTCGTGTTAATTATGCTTCTTTGTCTTACTTTCAAGTACTGCTGATGGAGCTGCAACTGAAGGCCATCTTGTGGCAATAGATTGCACTAAGAGGGCTTGTTGCAGTCTAATTTTCCACTCATCAACGACAATGGGATGCATACATTAAAGGTGATGGCTGTCTGCTCATGAAGCCATTGTTAACAATCTTCAAGGCAAATGAAACTTCTTGAAAGAGGAGGAGTTAAGTGGAAATTGTTGGATTCAGTATTTAAGTTGGGCAAATTTCTGGAAAAAACACAACTGCTACTGGGACACAACTGAGAAGATGCCAGGAGGAAGCACTGTCTGGGCTCATGAGCAAAGAAGACTACTAGCTTCCTGTCTTTGATAGAGGCCAGACTTCAGCATTGGCTGGACTTTTTATTCAGTAAGTCTTACATGTTGTTCTGATTAAACATGATATATTCTACAGCTGGTTACTGATAATGGCTGTCAATGGAATCACATTCAGATAACCTCAAATGGAGACACTGATGATGTTATGTTCATAAGTGCTTCTCTTTGGGGTTGTCTTGGATGTTACAATCTGATGGGAATCAAATGTAAAACCATTTTTATATATTTTGGAATTTCTGCAACAAGATTACCCAAATAAGAGTACTGACCTGAGTCATAAATACAGTAAGTGCTACTTGTTGGGGTAGTTTTGCTGACATCTGAATCCCCAAATCCCTTCTTGAATTTGAACTTTGTACAACTACATTACGTGTTATTGGGAAGAAGGATGCTGACGTCTGTTCTAAGTCATCCATATTACCCCAATTTGAGCATTGACTTGAGTGTTGAATTCAGTAAGTGCTACTTGTTTCAATTTGCCAAAAGCAACTTAAACATGTTGGAATTCATATTCCTTGGGAATCACTCTCAGATCACTTCAAATGGAGATACTGATGATTCTTGTGTTCATAAGTGCTTCTCTTTGGGGTTGTCTTGGATGTGGCTATCTGATGGGAATCAAATGTAAAACCATTTTTATATATTTTGGAATTTTTGCACCAAGATTACCCAAACAAGAGCACTGACCTGAGTAATAAATACAGTAAGTGCTACTTGTTGGGGTAGTTTTGCTGACATCTGAATCCCCAAATCCCTTCTTAAATTTTAACTTTGTACAACTACATCATGTGTTATTGGAAGAAGGATGCTGACGTCTTTTCTAAGTCATCCATATTACCCTAATTTGAGCATTGACTTGAGTGTTGAATTCAGTAAGTGCTACTTGTTGGGGCAGTTTCAATTGACAAAAGCAACTAAACATGTTGGGAATCATATTCCTTGGGAATCCCTCTCAGATGACTTTAAATGGATACACTGATGATGTTATGTTCATAAGTGCTTCTCTTTGGGGTTGTCTTGGATGTGGCTATCTGCAAGGTTTTAAAGCAGGAAAAGTCATTATGGTCCAGATTTTGTCGATTTTATTATCCATACAACACCACTCCCTTTGGTTTCTGATGTAGTAAGTCCAAGTTGTTGGGTAAGGGTAGTTGATTTTGCATAATGTGCCATTTAGAGACACAATTTCGTGTTAATTATGCTTCTTTGTCTTACTTTCAAGTACTGCTGATGGAGCTGCAACTGAAGGCCATCTTGTGGCAATAGATTGCACTAAGAGGGCTTGTTGCAGTCTAATTTTCCACTCATCAACGACAATGGGATGCATACATTAAAGGTGATGGCTGTCTGCTCATGAAGCCATTGTTAACAATCTTCAAGGCAAATGAAACTTCTTGAAAGAGGAGGAGTTAAGTGGAAATTGTTTTTTTAATTTAAAAGGGCAAATTTTAAAAAAAAATTTTTGGGAACCAAAAAAAAGGAAGGTTTGGGGGGGTTTTTCCTTTTGGGGTTTTGGGGGTTTTTTGGGGAAAAAAAAAAAAACCCCTTTTTAAAAAAATTTTTTTTTTTAAAATTTTTTGGGGGTTTTTTTTAAAAGGGTTTAAAGGGAAAACTTTTTTTTTTAATTTTTCCCAAAAAAAAATTTTTTTTTTAGGTTTTAATTTTTTTAAAAAAATTCCCTTTTTTTAAAAATTTGTTTAATTTTTTTTTTTTTTAAAAATTTGGGGTTTAAAGGGTTTTGGGAAAAAAAGGGGTTTTTTTTTTCCCCAAAAAAAAAAGGGGGGGGGCCCTTTGGGCCCTTTTGGGAAAAAAAAAATTTTTTCCAAAAAAAAAATTTTTGGGGGTTTTTAAAAAAAAAAGGGGGCCCTTTTAAGGGAAATTGTTCAATTTCCAAAGGAAAAAAAACCCCAAAAGGGGGGGGGAAAAAAAGGGTTGGGTTTTTTTTGGGTTTTTGGGGGAAAAAAAAACGGGGAAAAAAAATTTTGGAAAAAGGCCCCAAAAAAATTTTTTTCAAAAAATTTTTTTTTTTTTTGGGAAAAAGGGAAAAAATTTTTTTTGGTTTTTAAAATTCCCAAAAATTTTTTTTTAAAAAAAATTTTTTTTAAATTTTTGGTTCCCCCCCTTTTTTTTAAAAAACCCTTTTAAAAATTTTTTTTCCCAAAAAATTTTTTTTGGGGGGGTTTTTTTAAAAAACCCCAAAAAAAAAAAAAAATTTTTTTTTTTTGGGGAATTTTAAAAAAAATTTTTTTTTTTTTAAATAAAAAAATTTTTTTTTTTTGGGGTTTTTAAACAAAAACCCCAAAAATTTTTTTTTTTGGTTTGCCCCAAATTCCCTTTTTTTTTGGGAAAAAATTTTTGGGGGGTTTTTTTTAAAAAATTTTTTAAAAAATTTTTTAAATTTTTTTTTTGGGGGGGTTTTTTTTTTAAAACCCCAAAAAAGGGTTTATTTTTTAAAATTTTTTTTTTTGGGTTGGAATCTTTTTTAAACCCTTTTTTTTTTTTTTTTTAACCAAAAAAACCCCCTTTTTTTTTTGGTTTTTCCCAAGTTTTAAAAAGGGGGTTTTTGGAAATTTTTAAACCTTTTGGGGTTAATTTTGCTTTTTTTCCCCAAACCCTTCTTAAAACCCAAAACCAATTTTGGAAAAAAAAGGGGGTTTTTTTTTTCCCTTTACCCGGGGTTGTTAATTTGGGGGGGCCCCTTTGGGGCCAATTTTAAAAACCAAACAAATTTAAATTCATTTTGGGGGAAATTTAAATTTTAAATTTAAATTTTTAAATTTTAAAGGCCCTTTTTGGGAAATTGGAAATTGGGGGAAAAAAATTTTTTAGAAATTTTTTTAAAAAATTACCAAACCCCTTTTTTTTTTTCCCCTTTTTTTTTTAAAAAGTTTTTTTAAAAAGGGGGAAAAAAAAACTTTTTTAAAAAAAATTTTTTTTTTTTTTTTCCTTGGGGGCTTTTTCCCTTTAAAAATTAAAACCAAATTTTTTTGGGCCCAAAATTTTTTGGGACCCGGGGGTTTAATTTTTTTTTCCCCCCCTTTTTTTTAAAAAA
This sequence comes from Chelidonichthys spinosus, assembly GCA_029853015.1. Classification (NCBI taxonomy): domain Eukaryota; kingdom Metazoa; phylum Chordata; class Actinopteri; order Perciformes; family Triglidae; genus Chelidonichthys; species Chelidonichthys spinosus. The sequence continues at coordinate 17,498,399 of CM056836.1, read as the reverse complement.
TTTTTGGGAAAAATTTTTTTAAAAAAAAGGGGGTTAAGTGGAAATTTTTTTTTTTTTTTTTTTTTTAAAAAAAAAAAAAAAAAAAAAAGGGGGGGGGGTTTTGGGTTTAAAAAAAAAAAAAATTTTTTTTTTTTAAAAAAATTCCTTTTTTTTTTTGGGGTTTTTTTGGGTTTTTTTTTTAATTTTTTTGGTTTTTGGGAAAAAGGGGGTCCAAAAATTTTTAAAATTTTTTGGGGGGAAAAAAGTTTTCTTTGGGGGTTTTTCCGGGGGGAAAAAAAATTTAACCCCAAAAAAAATTTTAATATATTTTTTAAAATTTTCCCCCCTTTTTTAAATTTAATTTTTTAAAAGGGAAATTTTTTTTTTTTTTTAATAAAAACCCCCCCTTTTTTTTTTAAAAAATTTTTTGGGTTTTAAATTTTTTTTTTTAAAAATTTTTTTTTTTTTAAAAAAAATTTTTTTTTTTTTCCCCCCCCGGGGGGTGTTGGTTTTTAAAATTTTTAAAACCCAAAAAAAAAATTTTTTTTTTAAAAAAAAAATTTTTTTAAAAATTTAAGGGAAAATTTTTTGGGAAAAATTTTTTTTTTTTAAAAAAAATTCTTTAAAAATTTTATTTTGGGAAATTTTGCCCGTTTTAAAAAAACTTTTTAAAATTTTAATTTAATTTTTTTTTTTAAAACAATTTTCCCCCCTTTTAAATTTTAAACCAAAATCAATTTTTTAAAAAGGGGGTTTTTTTTTCCAAATTCCCTTTTTGGGGTTTTTTGGGTTTAAATTAAACAAATTTTTTTTAATTTTAAAAAACCTAACAAGTTTAAAATAAATTTTGGGAAAAAAACTTTAAATGGTTTTTGGGGTGGTTTTGTTAAATTGTTCCCCCTTTTTTTTTGGGTTTTAAAAATTTTAAAAAAAAAGGGGAATTTTTCAATTTATTTTACCCCAACCCCTTTTTTTTTAATTTAAAAGGGGGTTTTTTAAAAAAAAAAAAAATTTTGGGTTTAATTTTTTTTCAAAAAAAATTTTTTTCAAAGGGCCCTTTTGGGGGTTTTTTTAAAAATTTGGGGTTTTTTC